>JAVFBW010044715.1:0-17933 GCA_034783835.1 Mopalia ciliata
AGGCTCCAGCGACTGCGAGGGTGGTTTTTACAAGGTGTCTTGCGGTTTTCCACCATAATAAGGCTGGGTGAAGTAGACAATCCATCGTCATATAAGTGAAATACCCTTGATGCGATGTTAAACACCAATCAAACAAACAAAGAAATCAATGTATGGCTCACAGGCTTGTCCGTCTGCCAACCATCGGGTATATGAGTTAATCACATTATCTGGCTCCTGCAAAAGCAGAGGTGGTTTTTTACAAGGTTTCTTGTTGGTTTTCCATTGTAATTAGGGAAGGAACATTGTGAAGTGGACAATCCATCGTCATATAAGTGAAATACAATTGAGTATGACATTAAACCCCAGTCACCTTGACATGGGTTTGTTCACTTCTGTGACACCCCGATTTGTACTTAGTGCTGGATGTCATGAAAATGATCATCTGCTTTGATAATACATGTAATAATAAAACTCCAAAACTAAGTGCTGGATGTCATGAAAATGATCATCTGCTTTGATAATACATGTAATAATAAAACTATAAAAAAAACGGGTTCTTCAACAGCTTTGACATTTTCTGAATCCTTTTCAAAATTTAATGTTTCAAAACTTATTCAAAAGTCAAAGGTTAGTTGTAGTAAGTTGCCTAGTCCTCTAAAAAAGAAGAAATTCCAAGTTACTTTTAAAAATGATGAAGCATTGAGGTAAAGACATTGGAACTGTGATGGCCTGTGCTAACAAGACTGATCACATAATCAGCACATCAGCAAACTTGTACAGACTAAAGACATTTCATCCTGGCATACCTACATGTATGTTGTGTGATTCTTTATGAAGAATATACCAATACAGCTAGCCTTCTGGCTAAGGGCAGTTTGTTTGAAAATTAGCAATTCTGTCTAATTTAACACTATTGAGTGGAGACTTTTGATCAGTACCAACAACTTCACATACTATGGTTGTGTTAGTGGCAGTAATTGTTGGAATACACCGCCATCTTAAAATAAATAAACTTTTAGCATGGGCAAAACTTCAATCAATCAATCAACCAATACGACTTACACATGAAATGCTGTTAATATATATAGGGCAAGTTTAGTATTATACAATTTTGAGCTTCCCATGAATGTAAAGGCTTAAGCCACTGTTAATCAATACAGGTAAGTTTTATTCCATTCTGGACAGTTCAGTATCCAGAGTATCTTTTTGACGATGTACAAAAGAAAAAATCTGAAAAATCTTCAGAAAGTATTGATATTAATAAAAAAACAATACTAAAGAAACTTTATTGAACAAAAACTCAGATAATGGTGTGACAATGCTAGTGCTGTACTTATATACATGTACTGTTATTTTGTCTCATGACCAGCACCCAGCCCAATCATCATTAGGGGGTGAAGGAAACCACCAAAAGATTGATCTCTTTATTGATTGATTGTGCTGTTCCTAGTTTAACTGTAGATCATTTCACTTATTAAATGGGGACAGATTCCAGTGTCTAGGAGGATCAGGTTCAATCACTGAATTTTGTGACATTGAATAAGTCAGAGTTGAACTGTGTCCTCGATGTCTCTGGGGCTACATGTATGGGGCACCAAGGGAGGGAATCTTGTGTTGTTTGTCTGTGTTCTGTGATCCTGGATTTACGTTGTTTATTTCTGGCCCTCTGGCTAGTTTGGAGCACAGCAGGGATGTGTTTACTGGCACTGAAGGAAGATTAATAAGTTTCCATGTCCTATTTTATAATTGTGCTAGTGTCAAGTTCACTACAAACTATCTTTAAATGAAAACTGGGAAAAAACAAGTCTATTTAGACTTTACTTCTGCCATTTCTTATGATTTACTCCACCTTGTATTATTCATTATTATTCAAGTTAATAAATACTGAACTCAAATGTAGGAATACACCACTAGTATATAAGTGTGTAATATTTTTGATTGGTGTTCAATACCATTCAATGAATTGTCATTTAAGTGTAGTAACCTTGAGTAATACATTAGAACCAAATCACCTAATCCCAGAACCCTAATCGATTTAAACTATATGAAACAAACCGTTAAGTTACTATAAATGGGTTTGAAGATGTTTTTTTCCATCAACTATTCAAAATACGAATGAGTTTTATACTCTTGAGTATGATGTTTGAACCAAATAGTAAAGCCAACATTTATTAAATTGAACACGAATTTGTCTTGAATATTTCAAAAAATTATTCACACTGGCACAGGGATGGATGTCCATTAATAAACAGGTTTGAATTATCCCTTGTTCTTGATAAGTCCCCAGAGGCAAGGTTATAAATAGATTTTAGTCTCCAATTGTGATTTGCCTAACATATATGAGGATGACATTTGAATGGATGTTATTTTTATTGAACATTGATACAATTAAACCGGAAAATCAAAAGTTGTGACAATTATCTGTAATTATTAAAGTGATGCATGCAATGGTAATAGTCAGGAATGGGGAAGAGAATAATTAGTTTGATAGGGTTAATGTCCTGGTATCTGTCATACAGCCTGCCCCTGAAAGTGATGGATTAGAGGGTGTAATATTAGAGGGTTTAACCATCCACATGATCCTCTTGATGGTTATAAATCTGTGTTTCCAGTCTCTAAATTTCATAATCATTTGACTTGAAACTGATATGTCACAAAATTTAATTTCCATAGTTTGAGGTTAATGTACATTTTATAGTAATCTTTTATAAGAAATGTCACTTGTACAAAAAAAAGCAATATATTGTGTTTTATATTTATTGGTTTTAAAGCCAAACAAACTAAAATTATTAGGATATTCTTCCTGTAGCTTTAATTGCTCTCGACTGCGCTCAGTGGACCATTAGACAGATACAATATGGATAATCTCTCGATGGATTAGCAGGCTGCCCCAGACTCCCAGTGACAAGTCCCCTAATGGGTAGTCCCAGGATGGAACCCAATGTGCTTATCAGCTATGATCTGCATGGTGGCGTTCAGCCATGTTATCCCAAACAGGCCACAGGGGGCTTGTAATTGTTTAAATGACAATTGTAACACGATTTCTGTCCGTGTTCTCTCTGGTGTTGTTGTGAGAATACATGCTTCGCCATATTGCAGCTGTCATGCTCGGCTGGCACCCATCTCGTCCAAGTCTCTTGCCTTCATTTCAATCCACACCATTACATTAAATGCTTTGCTCCCTTCTTTTGTCCAGGGACATGACAACACTGTTATGCTGGTTCATTTTCCACTTAACCAGATAGCTGTCTGGTCAGTGGGGGTTGTTGTCTCGATGGCTCGTTCTCGACCTCTCCTATTTCAACCGTTAATCATCCTTTAACCTCAGACAATGACGGCAATACCATCTCTCCTAACCTATCCAATCTACACCAAAATATTTCAATCTGTTAATACACAAGCCAATCAAAACAGAAATGTAACACCCATAAGCTTAGCACTTCTGTGCAGCGTACCGTAGATACGTAGATTGATGTGTTACTTAAGATTGAGGTCAAACTGGGAAACGGATTACTGTATTCTAATTGATAAAGTATATATATGTTTTTGGAAATATCTCCTATCAAAACGGTTTTGCAAACAATTTATGTTGGATTTTTTTTTTTTAATATTGAAACGGTCATGAGTTGATTCAAGATTTCTCTTGCCTATTCAGCTGTGTTATAAACTACTTATAAAGAGCAGGTTCCAAAATATTTCAAGTTTGTAATTTTGCCCCAATAAAGTATCTCATGACTGTTATAAGTACTTTTATAAAACTAAAGAAAGTAAAAGAAAGTAAAAATATTAAATAAAGTTCGGTGTTTAAAATCTTTATTAAAATTGCATCAGGAGCTGATTTTATTTACCAAAACAAGAGATGTAATTGTTATGTTAAATTTTAAAACGCCAATAGAACATTGCCCTAATCATTTGGAAAGAAAATTCTTTGAATATTTAAACATGAGTAATAATACATTTGTAAGTCTATCTGACGGAACTAAGCTTTTTGGAATAAATCTTTTTGGGACAATTCGCTTACATCTGAGCCATCAAAGCTCATCTTTATGGGAGACAAATTCCCGTCTTCTGGTCGTGCCCTTCCGCAAAATTCAATTATGGTTAGAAAGGGACTGGCAAATACAATTAGTTTGTTTTCAATTTACCATGTCGGGTGCTTTTTGGCGTCTATTGGTTTGAGTTGTGACTAACTGAGCCGAATTTTGAGAAAGCCAGTCTGCTGAAGCGGAAGAAAGAGGTAGAGAAGTGAGAGGAAACCGTCTCAGATCGGGCCCTGCCACTGTTGACTTCTCAATCGGGTATCACTTACAAATGTCGCGCAGCTTCCATCAGCCTCAGTACCTCAGAACAACAGTCCATACAGAGCAGCCAGTGAAGCGGAAAGGAACACTCTTTAAAAACACTTATTATCCCCCATAAATGCTATCTGCAGGCGATATCTCTGCCTCTCAAGCTGCCGTTCGACGCATGCAGGAGAGTGATCTCTGTTCACCAAAGGAAGAGAGATTTTTGCTAGAGCAATAGTTTTTATCAAAGACCCAATTACGCTTTCTTGCCACATAATCGAGGTGAAAACTGAATTGGATTTGTGAGGATTGTAAAGCAGCTATCTCTCAGGGGATCTGACTTGCAATTGTCGACAATGGATTCAAAGAAATTAGAATATGTGTAAATGATATTTACTCTCCATTTCCTGGTCGATGTGGCCTTTCCGTGGTGTGTAGAATAACACTATGGCAGAGTGATGTAGACATCGCTCGGTCACAAGACCATTGTTCTCTCGAGTACAGCCATCTTTCAATCGTCTGTTGCTCCTCTATCTTGGATGTATGGAACATAAGGCATTTCACTTATGCTTTAAAGGTGTTCAGAGAATAAGTTGCATCCATCTTACAGCATTTCATATATTTCTGTGTGTGATATTAAACTATTACACGTAGTTCATTTGATATTATACTATTACCTACGGGTTTTGTTGTCATTATGCAGGTATAGTCATATCCAGACATCCCGCCCACGTTTGGCCTAGTTAACTTTGCCAGGACGGCCTATTCTGGGTATGCATTAAGGAACGAATGATCAGTGTGATAGATAAATAAAATCACACTTATATAAAGTGATAGTTATAGAGATTACGTAACTTGAAAGCTGGACTATGGTGGCTGGTCAATACCACACACGTACCGCAGAGATATGTCAAGCGCTTTAATTAAAATTACAGTACTGCCTCTTTTTTTAAGACGAATGAAGCCCATCCCATCATTTGCGATATCAGATAACCAGGTTCCTCCCGATTTTCCACCGTTATAAGGCTAGGTGCAGTGTGAAGTGGACAATTCGTCGGCATATAAGTGAAATACCATAGAGTACGACGTTAAACCCCCAAAAAACAAACAAACAAATCTCGTCTGTTATTAGTGAGGTCGAGGGCACTTTCGTTCAGCCATTAAGATGGCATGCCCCCATATGAGTGAAATAAAAATTAAGTTGGCGTTTAACACCCAAATCAAGCAAGCTATTTTAAAACAATATTAAAACATTCCAGAAATAAAACAGTATGCCAGGAGTGTAATACGAATGTACAGTGTGGTTTGATTTTGCCAGGTGTGCATCATGATAGAGATAACTTTTCTCCAGTTTTAAAACTAACTCTGGTGATACATTAGGGTTTGTTTTTAGCCATTGAGAAATTGTGTTTTAGAGTCTGATGAATGCTATTGTCTCGACGACACGCCTGTGTTTCCGATAAAGTGAGATAATATCTAGTGGGGTCAGTGTTCCTATTGGTTACCCGACCTACAGCGCTACTGATCACAAAGATTCACAATCACAGGCTACACCAGTAATTGTCCCGGCCCACCTCGCTCAAACACCACCATTATCAACCCTAGAGGCAAGGTATTGTTGTCCTTAATGGCTAAAGTTCCAGTCGAATTGAAAGTAAATAGATTTTAGTGGCTGAAGGCTTATATTTCTGCTCTGGAGACCACTGTCCTGCCCGATGGCGAGATGTAAACTATTCCCCAGGTAGACGTCACAAGCTGGCCGGACTTTGTCTGATAACAATTCAATAACCACCCTGCCGATAGCATTCCTCTGTTATAATACCAATTCCATAGCCTTTACAAGAAACCACTTACACGTCTCTTGCCTGCATAACTGAAAATATGTCTTTGTTGCATTGATTTATCATTTTCGCTAAAGACAATTAACGTTGTCCCATTTGTTCAATGTTTCTAAACAATAACTAGTATCACCTTCAAAGCGATTATAATAACTTTTATTGCACGTTACGCATGGGTTAATTTGTGTTCACGACTTTGAGGGAATTCTCTTTTCTGACTTTCTGGTTGTGTTTTTGTTTTCGTTTGGTCTATACCAATCAGAATGGCACAATTAGTGTGAATTCCCTTAAGTCCTTTGTACCAATTGCACCGCAAGGATGCGGCGGTAAAACATTGTGATTTCGAGCTTTATCGAACGGAGCTATAATTCCGCCTCAACAAAAAGCATTAAGTGAGTGCAGGCCAGGCCTGTAGTGACATTTAAAGGCGTACCCTGAACTTATTTACATTTGGTTATGTTCAATGACCATATTCTTCCTATGCTCATACTTGATTGCTTTTTGTGTCTTTTAGCAATAGACTGACCTGTTCGTTGTTTTGGGGATAACACTTTCCTATTGTAAAACGGTTCTAGTTCAGCACATTAATTCCGGGTTTGTGAGTGGTCTAGATGGCTGGCATTTAGTGTAGCCCATTCAGCGCTGGCGACGGGTTTCAGCCAATTTCAAAGTTGTCTGAACTGGAATACTTGAAAGACAAAGTCCAGCTTGTTTTATTTGCGTACCACAGCATAGATTTTTGTTCTCATTACATCCAAATTTTATAATTTTTCTCAAGCAGGATAAATGCCTATGCAATGCAATCTTTCGATGTGCAGATATGTCGCTCCAGAATATCATGATGCATGTGTAGGCGGTTGGGAGGGAGTTGTCCTGTTGCTCTCAGAGCTAAGTGGCAACATGAAGCCGATTTGTTTATGTCTTGTATACCGTCTAGTGCTTGTTTTGGTTTATCTCTGTTGCCATAGTGGCGAGGGTGTTTTTCTTCAACAATTGGGCCGACATGACGTAATATAAGTGACATAACTTTAAGTGGGGCTTTAAACCTCAATCAAACATCATGCTGCAAGCAATAGATCTATGACAAAGCAAATCAAAGTTCTGTACGGTTCGTTTGATTATCCTTTATTTTTTACAACTGACCGAAAACTGTAATTGTCCTGTTTTTGTCTCGTATTTGTCCAGTCTTTGTTGCCGGTTACATCACGGGTGGTAACATCACCCATTGGGCTGCTGGCACGCTGCCATGTGAGTGAAATTACTTAAGTACGGCGTTCAACCCCAATCAAACAAACAATCAAACAAATCATTTAATGCATTTACTGACTTTAACCAAAATTCCCTGCGACAAATCCAAGTGCAAGGTTTAAGAAACAGATCTGCAGATTTCGTACAATATTTTTTCTTCTCGTTGACCTGTGGTGTCTGGAGAACTTCTGTCTTCGGTTCAAGTGCTGTCCACATTTCTAGAATCTATTCTGTCTTAATTCACAATCTTGTTCCCAAGTCATTGAAGTGTTATATAAGTACACATACAAATTGTGTTTTTATTTTAATTGGTTGTGAAGCAACGAAGAACTTGTCGAACTTTAAAACGATATTTGCTATAGTATTTGAATACGGCTATGTTACTTACACCATCTGTCACTTTTGTACATTTATTCTACCTTCTTTTCAGACTCGAGCGGTTGGTGAAGGTGTTGAAAAGGAAAATAAACGAAGGAACTGCGCTTGATGCCGTTTGATTGACAGGAACTATATTTGCATAAACCACGCCCACAGACGGATTCCTTTTTAATGTATGGATTCATCTAGAAACTTTTTACTGCATTTAACAGATAAAATGTGTATCCGCCATGATGCATGGAGTCATTAAGCTAATTTGTGGAATACTTTTATCTTAAATTTTCATTAAGAATATATTAAATTAAACTATTATATTAAAGTCCTAGATATATGTTTATCTAATTCATATACAATATTGGTTTTCTAGCGTTTCTTTAACGCCTTGGGAAAATACTTTCATAATGTGCCTAAAATAAGCAGTCCAAATAGTCTTTCTGTGGCGCTGGTTATTGTGTTCAAATGATATTACAAGGGACCGTGCATTGTCGCTAGTAATTAAATATTTAGGAGGTTTCGGTTTCAGTTTCTAGTCTTCTTTTTATTTATAAAAGTACGTTTGCTTGCTTAGTATTTATCCATCCTGATCTCAAAGTTTTTACAGGACGTTTAGGCATTTTGTGCTCAACATTTAGTATTTCTGTTGTTCTCACGCTGGTTGCAATAAGCTCTTGTATTTTAAATTTGTATTGTCCTTAAAGTCTACCTGTATGATGCTCACTATTCAGATTTATTACATTACATATTTTGAATTTTTACTTCAATTTTAGATCAATATATTTCCTGATGATGTTAATATAAGCAATTTTAAAGTTCTATGACGCCATTGAGTAGGCTTCCTGTTTTTGGTCTTTAATTGGTTGCTCTGTCGCACACTTTACAGATCAAGGGATTGAGTGTCTTAAATAAATTATACACAGAGTAATACGCGTGGTTGACGGGAATTCGATGTTGTCCTGGTTCTCTCAGAGATGAAAGGCAACCCGGAACCTTTGTGCGCCTGATGGTGTCGTCTAGCACCAAAATTTGCATATTATCGTATTGCATCATTTATTATGCCTTGTTGTTTATCCTGTCAGGTTTATTTGTTTGTTTTTTTTTCTTCATTCACCGTGGTATTAATGAAAAGGTATCAATACGGAATCAAACTTCAACAAACAAAATGATAGTATACACGGCATTTTTATATACAATCCATATCTAATATAGTGTACTGGCACTCATAAGTCAACATCTTGTATATTTGAATGCGTCATTCAATCAAACTAAACTGTCAAATAATTCAAACCTTAGAGTATTGAAAATAAAATTGCCCGATTATTCAGTCATGACAGATGAGAATATATTGTTAGAATGAAGCCTATTTCAGGTTATATAATTTAGTATTCGAACATGATCTGTATCTAAAATAAGAAACGAGACCCATAAGAAGTACAGTATCAAAAATGGAAACTGTGCAATACCAAAAGCTGGGATAACGTCGATAATTCTCAAAGCAGATTCTGGTTAATGGCATAATTGCACTGTGTAAACTCTACAGACTTATCGAGGTGGCAAGCATCAATAATTTCTCCTTCATATTTCTAACATGTGTTACACTGGTGCAATCTGTCACATCGTCTTCCACAGCTTTTTTCTCTTCCTTGCATTTTTTCATGGAAGAATGTTTGTCGAAGTTATTGGTCTTTTTCCTTGAAGCCGGCCACTTTTTGCGTTTTGAAAAGAACATACGGGCTCAGTCTGTCTTCTTTGTTTGCTTCCTCTATATTTGTGAAGCTACATTGTCAACACTTGTTGGTGAAGCGGTTTCCGGAGACTTGGCTACCCATGGTGGTCCGATGACGACATTGTGTGATAAATACATAGGGAACTGTCAAGCTAACAAACTCATGTCCAATCTAAACGGCCCGTCCCCCCAGTCCTCTCACAACTGCGAATGGAAGTTGCCACATTTCATTCACATTATGACATAGATAAGGCGATTCTCTCACCGGTGACTTGTTTCAAGCGTGACACCGTTCTCCAATAGTTCGTCCTGAATCGATCTGTTGAAGGGTTCTTCGTCGTGGGGTGCCAGTATTGGTTTATGTCAACAAGCTTCATGGAAGTTCCTTAGAAGCAGAACAAAAACTCTCCTTACTTGAAAGTGTAAATACCATACAATTAAAAGAAGCGCCTTCATTTTATCCCTCCTCTTCATAACAAGATGCAAATTTACCATATGTACCGAGCACAAAAGAGCCTCTGGTTTTGGTCGATGGTTCTGTTTGTCTGGTAGTTGTGGTTGATTATCATCTTTACAAGTTAATACAAAAATCACAAATTCCTCTTAATTTTTCACGCCTTTGCTGTTGGCCAATCTAGTCTTTTGATGTAGGCTTCAAAGAATCTGCACTCCAGGCACATCATAAAGTTCCACAATTTTTTGTGAACAAATAATGTTTCACCTGCATAGTATATGTAGGACTATAATAGTTCAATATAACACATCTGAGAATGTCATTACTACATGTTTTGTGCCAAGTATGTTTAAACAGGCTTCTTTATATCACAGTTGCATACCATCAGTAATGTGTTTATCATGCACACTGTTTATATTTATATACCTATCTTAACTTCTCAAGTTGTCATTTAGCAACTTTTCTTCCCATATAATTTATTAATGTGTAACTGTAAATACCCACCATAACTTTTAAACATTTTTTGAAGGATAATGGCATTTTCTTTTACAAGTAAATACGAATATTGTTAAATTTATTTATTAACTTTTCTGTCAGTTGTAAAAAATTTTTTTTTTTTGTCTAAATGGAGATTTAATGTGCCAGCATGTATACTGGAGATCGAATCAGGAATTTTGACTGGCATGGCCAAAGCTCTGTCGACTCAGCTAGACATTCACAAGTCATACCTTAGTATTTATATATAACTGCGACAATAAAACCATCACTTTGTTCAACGAGAGAGCCATGCCAAAGTAAGAACTTTTGGTTTGATTGGGGTTTAAAGTCGTACACAAGGGAAGTTATATTGATACGATGACAGATTGACCATTTCCTTCTGTAGCTAGCTTAGATACAGTTGAAACCTGAGAAAACATAGTAAAATACATCCATGCGATTGCTGGAGCCGGGTTATGTGACTCCCTTGTAGATGGTCAGCAGATGGAGTGGAATCCTTAGGCGATACATCGAAGTAAGATCAGTAGGCTGACAGGCTAACCATTATTGTTAGCTTATACTCATGGTGCCTTAGGGCATTTATGCATTCCTTTCAATTCGATTTTCTTCTGTTTAATGTCGAATATTTATTTACTCGTTGGTAGTTATGTCAACTTTTTTCATTGTTGTAACACTTTTGCATTCTATTTAAGAATATTTAGCACAAAGTTTTGTAAAAAGCATTGTTTTGTAGTCTCCAATATTTATTTAGTAGGACAGTCATACAAACTGTTTGTGTAAGACATGTAACATTTTATAATTTCATCAAAATATATTTAGCACTTAGTTGTGCAAACAGCACATGTGTTTAAATCAATGTATTCTAATATTTATTAAATAAGTATTATTATGTAAGGAGGTTTTTTTCTGGGCCCTTAACGTTTTGACATTCCATTTCAATTTATTAACCACCCGATTTTGTTACAAAATTAATAACTTTAAACTCCTATATCAGTTATTTATTAAGGGAACGGTACAGTGTGTGGAAATGCAATATAATTCTCAATGTGCCTTATTTAAATGTTTTATAGATCATATTCTTTATAGTTATTTTGAAACTTTTTATTGCATTTAATGACTTAGGTTCGCAGTTGCCATACATACAATTTATTATTTTTTTTTGGTACGCTATAACGAATGTGTAACGTTCATAAATCTGGTTAATCAATGTATCGGAAAACGGGAGATTTAAAACGTAGAAAGTTACTATTTATTTTGATTCAATTAATGTTGTGATCAGAGTTGTATTTGTAGTGTACTATTATTACACGCGTTTCAAGTGTTAAAACGATCTCTGAAATAAGATTGAAACGTTGTGACCAATAAACCAAGAAGTTGTTATCCCTATGAAATTCGTATTTTTATTTTTTATTTATGTTATCCAAGTTTTAAATGCCACTTAAAGAACTGTAGTAATTTATTTTTTCGCAAAAAATACCATGGCGGTGTAAACTTAAGTATTCCATATATTATTTACCTTCATATCTCCACTTCTTTAATTGCTCATCTTGTCGTAGAAATTTATTTATGATTACTTTTATGGTATAAGATTTATCATGGGTGTAATCTTTATGGATTATTGATATATTATGTCCGTATAAATTTTTGTGAATCTCATTTTTACCAGATTTATTTCAGAGTTGATATTAAGTATTGGCTTACTGTTAGCCGAACGACATTATATATGTACAATTGAATATATGTTTTTTTATTGCAATTATTTTTTGCACAAAATTTATCTGTATTGATGGTCTCGTCAAGTAGCCGCATGTCTAGTTCTCCCTCCGGCAGTTGGTTTGGAGAGTATCATTTCTGTCTTTACTTAGTGTTGGATGAATTTTATTTTACCAACAATATAAGATCGCCTCACATTTTATGGTTTTACTACTGTCAATTATTGTTGGAATACAAAACCGCCATTAAGTGAAATATGTTAAAGCACAGCGTAAAACACCAATGAATCAATCTAATTTAGGAACGTAAAACAGAAATGAAAAAAATGCCTACAAATAAAATTTCTGTATTTTCGTAGAAATTACTGATACCATCTTTGTGAAATTTTCCACTGAAGGAATACCTGGATAAACTATTTATATAGTTTATTCACTGTAGATCGTAAAAGATAAGATCAAGAAATAATCGATGATTGTAAAGCCAGTTTAATTAGATTAGTCAAAATGCTTTGAGGTTCTTGGAAATCCCAGAAAGTTTTAACTGGCTTATTTGGATGGTATTTCGGAACTTTAGATGATATTGTGAGATCTTGTTTTTGGCTCTGTAATTGTCATTATTTCAGGGAATGCTAGGGTGGTTCCCTCCATTAAGCTGACGTGGTGCTGTATGATTGAACTAGTTGTAGTATAAAACTCCAACAAACAAATTTGCAAATGAATTACCTTCCAGAGACCCCTCTCCTGGAATAGAACCATGGTAGATTACCCGAATCTAAAGGAATTGGAAGCATTGTAACCAATATATTGTTACTTTTACCGAATTTGATATTGTTAGGCTTTTCTGATAAAATAAAATTTTGACTAATTTTGTGCTTATCAATATCCATTATCTAAAAAAGTGTATCAAGTCTCACAAATATAGTATATTCTGTCTCACTCATGTGCATTCATTTCAAAACTTTTAAAACCTTCAATTGTGCCAACTTCCTCACTGTTTTGTGGGTTTTTTTATGACATGGTGTAAACACACATGCGTGTATTTTTAATATTGCAAATCGAGTAGGCTTTATATGTATTTTCAGAAAATTATGTATTACATTTTACATTTACACTGCAATAGGACTTAGCAGTGTGAAATTTATCATCTTAAAACAGCTTCCGAAAATCCAATAAAAGTATACTGTGTATTATTTATTTTAAAGAAAAACGCCACATTTTACCACTTATCCAAGAGAGTTAGTTTTGATTCTTTTCAGAAAATTAAGGAATTAATGAACAAAGTTGCGAATATCTCACTCCAGATTCCTAACATTTTGGCCTACAATAGATTGTCAATGTATTTTTGTTCGAATATAGTTTATAGACGTCTGGCAATACTAATTGTAACACTTCTCATACTTAAAACTGTATACATACTTTTATTTATTAAATATATCTTACAGTAATAAGCACGTGTTTGTTTTTTCCCTGGATGTGTGTAAGTGCGTAATATTTGTTCGTCATTATTTGAGTGAAATAACCTTAAGTACGACCTTTTAGGCTCTACCAGACAATTTTAATGGGGCCAATTTTGTACTTGGTTGGACAACGGCTAGATTTTTGTAGGGGTCACATTCAAAAACACTTCGAGCATATAAAGGCAAGGGAGTTTGGTGGATGACGGCAAACTGAGAGACTGTATATATTGGATACCCATATGTGCGGCACTAAAGGGTAAAACAAAACAAAAAACCCCAAAAGCCATTAGGCGCGTTAAACACCGAACAAACTGCCAAAATCCGATCTTTTTGTGATTCTTTGTTTTGCGTCTTGTAATTGTCCTTTGTTTAAATTGTTCTGTCTCGAAATTGTTTTTTTTTCCATTTGATCATCGAGGGTTGGTTCCTCACTACACTAGGCCGTCACACAATTAAGATTTGCTTTGATTGAGTGAGGTGAAATTCCGAACCTGTGGTTATTTCACGCACAAAACGGCGTGCCAGCCCAATGAGTGAAGTGAACCACCAAATAAATTTCCCGTGACAAGACTTTACCGCACATTTCCCTAAGAAATATCCTCTGAATTGATACAGCTTTAACTATTTATTGTATTCAGTTCTATGCAAATTTTGATAATAAACATCTAATTAAAATTTTAAAGTCGACTCGAGGCTTTGCAAGGACAAAGATACATTGAGATCTTTAACACTTGCTGTTGGATTGTTCGGCAAGGAAGATATACATGCTGTGTTTTACATGGAAGAGTAAGCTTTATATCAAACTGTAGATTATTATTACAGACATATAACAAATATCAAACGTCTAGCCTACTGTAAACTACATCGCCAGGTAAAGTTGAGAAATACATTTGTTTTTTTAGTTAACTTGTATTAATTCATGGGTCCTGAAATATGTATGTCATGGATCATATAAAGAAAACTTTAATTCATTGACGGTGTGATTGATCGTTTCCGTTATCAAGGCTATCATTCCAAAAAGGCTCAGCAGCCTTCACTTACTTGACAAAGGCTATCAAAGATAAGGTTCATTGTGTCTCAGACACAAACACCTAAAGAAGTGGACTAAACTACCGAAATGGGTAGAAATTTATTTAAAAACGAAACGTAATTCTGCAGATAAAATGCACGGTAGTGATTAGCACGGCTGATCGATGGAGACTGGGAATCGATGAAATGGTAACCGAGATCGTATAACTACTTTAAAAAGTAATAATCCGACAGTAATATATATTCAAAGATAACAAACAAATAAAAATACATCTTCGATATAAGTATTAAGTGTAATTATTGAATGGGAAGTTTAGATGGATTTGATGACTGCATGGTCGTTTATTTCGACAAATTTCCATTTCATTTGGTGACTAGTGTTTTTGTTATGTTATAAACTGTTTTTATTTCATTCGGTGGCTCTGATGTTTATACTTGCGTAACTAGCACTATATATAGTCCCTTTTAACTAAACGCGTATAATATTTCAATAAAGTTCGCATAACTTATCGTACAATTATGTCAATAAATTTTCTCGTGGCTAAAAGCGTATAATTATTCCATTAAAGTTGTCTTAGCTTCTTGTGCAATTATTTCAAAAAGTTATCCCGTCTTTTCGTCATATTGTCTCAAAAAAGTTTTCAATTCACTTGATACTAGGTCATCATTTACTATATTTCCGTAATGGTTTCAGAGCTGTTTTATTGTCATAAACTATCTACGTGACTTTGTCTACTCGATTATAATATGGGTTACATATAAAAAACATAAACATAAACAACAACCACTATATAAACATCTTCTTCAAATCAACAAATTTATTAAATAATCGTCCCTTATTATTTATGACGTCTTGCCAAATTGTTCGTAGAGTTCAGCGCAATACTCGGCTAGTTGACATTGTTATGCTTTTATTGAGTTACCAATGTTAATCACAGATCTTTTATTTTAATTTTAATTAATTTAAATAAAACATTTTCATTTTAAAACTTTTTAATTAAGAAAAATGAATTGTCTTACTATGATTATTTTCATAAAGTTTTCGCCTTTGGGAAATCATGTAACTTCGTGAGTCATCTTGTAATCCTTTAACTTTCAATTTTCATTTGACTTTTACTGTTTCTCAAAGTTCCATCCTTTCACTTGCATCCATTACTTTTCTGTTTATTGATAATGTTCATTTTAATAACCATAATAAAATGTTCCAAGGGCCACAGTTAGATAACAAGACTTATATAGGCAAGGGGCAATTTATAAAATTATATACACCATGCTAAAAAATATGGCCAAAATTGAGTCATTCAGAACGACAGTAGTCTAACTACAATAGTTGATCTGTTCTTAAAACAATGGCCTACAGACCATACGATATTTAAAAATGAGCTTGCAATATATTACGTATTTGGTAGTTTTTGATTCTGCTTTCTCCTTGTAAAAAGCTTTCTACCTTCAACCTAAACATTATCAAAAATAATTAAATATGTAGTTATACCGCTATTGTCCTGAAGGGTTCCATTATACAATACACCTAAAAACATAATGAAATTGTGTATAACTATGATATAAAGCATATATAACTTCACGGTATAGATTAAGACTGCTACCGCTATTTAATAATAAGTTCTAAAGCTAATTTCGTTTATCATTGTTAATTTTGGAAGTATATTGAAGGAAAGTATATTGACAAGTTTATTAAATTTAGAATTAAAAGCTGTCTTACTTGCCGTATTAATTCCGATCGTGACCAACTACAATGGATGTACGCCTGGTAAAATAGCAGATCCTTGTTAGTACGCCCTTTACAAGAGTATAAAAATATATATCATGCACAAGCTAGGTTCAAGTAGTCCCCGTCCCCACACTGTTATTTGAAAGTACCTATTTAGTGAATTCGAAATTGAGTTAATTACAAAACATCGCGTTAATTTGCACTTATGTGTTGACATTTGTCAGATATGAGGCCGTCGGTAGTGGAAGAAAGAACCTGGAATAAAGGAATAAAAGGCGAACCGCGTAACCCTTCAAAGCAGGGTCATCCCAAAGTTACCTGAAAATCTAACTATTTTACCATTATATTGATCGTTGTATTATTCTTCCCTACCCAAGCCGGTTTCAACAAAAATGTTTCTATTTTAGGTATATGAGGTTTAGTAGCCACAAGGACAATGTCCTGGCGATGTAGCTGTGTTTGCCTTGGAGATTTGGCCTACACCTCAACACTGTATTCATTGAGAAGACTCACGGGTGCTAAATCAACACATTTACTTTGTTAAATGGAGGTAAACAAGACCACCTGGGCGGGGGCAAGTTGCCACCCAATGCCCGGCCTCAACTCCGCCGGAAACGCCCTGAAACTAAATCTTTGACACTTATTAGAGTCAAGGAAAATTAAAAACCCGGGTCGGCACCCATTCGATCGTAGGCCTATTTTGATCAAAAAGAAATTATACTTGAAATTATCTTTACAAAAAAGATATTTTTAGATATTGGTTGGCCTCGCGGACACAATTTACATATATATAAAAAATTCAATAAGTATTCGTAATTTTATATATAGGAATTAAAATATAATTTGCTCGGCGATCTTGATACGAGTATAATGACGGGACAGCGTTAAGCTTCATTTTTGTCATACCATAAACCATTTGTAAGGCGAATATAAGTTTACAGATTTTATTGTTTTGATGTTTATTCATGCAGCTATACCTTAACGTAAGTATGACGTTATATTGTTCAGAGTGATAACTGTCCGTTAAACTTGTCTGTATAAAACTCATTTTTATTCATCTGGTTTATATGATCATTATCAGGTAGAGGAATGTCTGTCTCATTTTGTATGTCACAAAAAATCTCGAAATTACCTTCGTAATTCACTAAAGTCAGTAGAGTAAAAGAAATTATATTGCCCGGTCTACAGACACCTCGAAGGTACGCAATTTAAATCATTTCTACCGTTATATTGTATGTTATTGACTCGAAGATATTTTAATTTTAAAACAAAAATATCATAAGCCGATTCACATGATCAAACATACAAGGTGTGGTGTAAATTATTCTCAACAGTGATTGGCAAACGTCTATAATATTAACTATCCTCATCACCGAACGAAAATACATAAGAAATAGCTTTATTTCAACGGTCCCTTTCAGAAAACAACTTCTTAACACCAGAACAACAACAGCCACAAAAATGATTATAACAAATTTTATTCTGCAAATTTCACATGCAGTAATTTTAAAAATAAATATTGAAAACAAAAAGAGTTTTCATATTATTTTGGAATTAAGAAGTGTTTTAAAATGATTTTACAATAACTTCACAAAGCTG
>JAVFBW010044826.1:0-17928 GCA_034783835.1 Mopalia ciliata
TTTAACGCATAGTATTAGGTTTGTATGTTTCACTCAATGACCTATATTATATTTTATCATATACCTATGAGTCTCACCACACAGATACAGAGGCATCGTATATTTATCCGTATCTTTTAGGACCAAAGATACTTTGAGGAGTCAATCTGGATAATCGTCAAAGAGGACATAGTATATTTTTATTATATTTTGAATTCACTTTGTTAATCGTTTTGTTAATAGACACCTTAAAATAAAATATATTTTTGTTCAGTGTCAACCTTGAAACCTGCGTGATTTTTATGAATATAGTTATTTTGTTTCGTATTTAGGTAACTAGTGGTGTGCAATAGATAACAAAGTACCGTTAGCTCAGAAAGCAAGGAAGCTTGGAAGAAAATAAGGACAAAATATAGTTGCCTCTAACCAAGAATTGAAGGATTATTTATTAAAGTAATTTTCACATGGCGGTGGTACATAAGTCATTTAGCTTAGAGATCATTATTTTTTAGGAACAACAATTTTCCCTAGATGTGTAAACATGCGATAAGGCTTTAATTCGTCTTTAAGTTCACAACATTTTTGTTGTTATTATAATTTTCTATTTAGTTAAAAAGACTTCGATATCATGATATGGATTCTTCCATTGTCTTCCCCCTCCCCCTGGTTTTGCCAGCTTTCTGTTGAATTTTGGAATAGTTGTATTGTAAAATTATACTCTGTATTATGGAGGTAAGAAAGCGAAGGTTGTAATCATATGTTGAGCTTATGGGCAGTTTGCTGCTGAAGAACGCCGCCTTCATATAGGTGAAATACCCTTGAGCACGTGGTTAAAGGCCAATAATTTTATAATCGAGATAACAGGAAAATACCCAAAGATATCGCATCTCATTCTAATATCCTTTCATTTAAATGTTGGTAAAAAGACAATTTACAACCCCTCTCCCCCCCCCCCCCCATCCCAACACACGCACCTCCCCGCCGTCCCACACCAAGCCGTATGGTTTAATACATTAGAAATTGCATCCTTACACTTCCATGGTTTGAATGTGTGTGAGATTAAAGAGACTGGAGAAAACAGCTTAAACGTCCACAAATTTCTCGCTTCATCTGACGAAACATAAAAACATGTTTGCAACAATTGAAATGTTGTTTTTGGTCTTTATATTTAATTCAAGGAGAAAAATCGATTTAATATAACGCACGTGATTGGTTAGAAGCTTGATGACGTAGGCGTATGGGGAAGACGCCATTGTACAAGCCCCATACGGCTACTTCACAACTCTTGGCGGGAAGATCTTAATTACCGTGATATATATTTATTGAAACATTATTGTTTGCTTTAAATACCGCAAATGACCACAACAGATCAAATGAACATGTGTTAACTATTTACCACGACATAGCTCTACACTCTTGGCTAAATTAATCAGCTTTGAAGAATTCCTACGCAATAATCTTTGCGGAACGAGATAAATAGTGCAAATAAAAGAAAGAATTGTGTTGGGTTGTTTTTTGCATTTTTGACAGATTTCTTCTTGTACTTATTCTAGCTATACACTTATTGTATTACCTTATCTTGTACAGTATTTTGTAGCGGCAGCATAAGTTTTCACACTTACCCTGGTGGCGTCCATCGTTCTGATGAAAACAGTATTTTAACCAGGTATTCTCCTATCTGCCGACAGTTCCGTTGAATTAACAGCGATCAGCCATTTGTTAGGCTAATGGAGGTTAAACTTTAACAATATAAGCTAGATTTGTTTCTGTCGCTTTGAATCCTTTCTAATATATCATCTCAGAACCCGATGAAAGACATTTTATGACCTTATCTCCAGTCTAGCATGATGTGACATAACATTTGTCTCTCAGATAGGCCTACCCTTCTACAGTCCTTTTGTTTTATTATTTGTTTTAAAAGACTTCGTAGCCATGTAATTCCGACGGTGGCTTATAAGGGACACGGTTACTTTTCTTTGATCTTCAATTATTTTTTTTTTAATTTCTACTTAAGTAGAACTATTTTCACCTTGATGGATATAGTTTCTACTCGAGTTAAATGTTTCTTTTCAAGTAAAATAGCTTATATTCAAGTTAAGATATTCTTATTGAAGTAGAAATAACTTTCAACCGAGTGGAAATAAAGTCTACTCTAGTTAAAATATATCTACTTAAGTAGAAATACTTTTCACTTCAGTTAAAATATAATAACATTCAATATCAATGTTAGGGTTGTCTATATGATGCCTTTCCCAGTCGCTCAGCAGACCTGTCACATTGTTTACACATTCACAGATCAAGAAAGCACGAGCTAGTATACCTAAAGTAAAAATAATTATATCTACTTTAGTAGAAATATTTTAACTGGAGTAGAAATTATTTCCTCTGAGGTGAAAATAATTTCTACTTAAGGAGGAATATTTTAACTGCAGTAGAAACTATTTCTACTTAAGTAGGAATATTTTAACTCGAGTAGAAATTATTTCCTCTGAGGTGAAAATAATTTCTAATTAAGAAGGAATATTTTAACTCGAGTAGAGATGATTTACTCTGACCTGAGGTGTACCAAGTAGAAATATTTAGACTTGAGCAGAAATATTTAGACTTGAGTAGAAAGTATTTAAGTAGGAATACTTTAACTTGAGTAGATATATTTCTTCTGAGGTAGAAACGTTATAACTTGAGTAGAGTTAATATTTACTAAAGTAGAAATATTTTAAACCAAGTTGAGATTATATCTACTTAAGTTGTAGAAGTTTAATGTGAGTAGAAATTAGTTCAACGCTGGTCAAAAAGATGTTTTTAAATATTTCCTTATAGAACTTATATCTGCCGAGGTGAAAATATTTCTACTCAAGTAGAAATAAAAAATTATAATTGTTAATCCAAAAAAGTGATCTTGTCCACCGTAAATTCCGCTATATTGCTTAAAGTTTTAAGAACTATTAGCTCTGTAAAGTGTTTACAACAAAGCGTTATTGATAAGGCTGTGCTAGCTGAGAAGATCAGCTCTGTAAACTTACTCATCATTGCCCTTGCTACATTCATTTTGCTAAACCCGTAATCCGTGCCTTTCTAACCATGTAATACCCATGGACATTGCTTGGCTCACATCGATTAAGTGGCTGTGGTTGTTTGTTGTAAAGGGTGCTTTTCTTTCACATTCTTATCGCTGTTTATAGCTTGTAGCTCTGGGCCAGCGAGTCTTAATATAACATATTTTTTAGACTCACTGAAAGAAGAAATCGGGGTCACTTTACCGTATAGAATGAATCCTCGATTCTGACAACAGGTGGCGCTGTTCACAAGTGATGAGGGCAATCGTATTCTCGCGAGAGTTTCTATAGTGGACGAGACTAAGACAACTCTCGTACGCAGTACCAGGCCATCGCGCATTATGATTTGGGGAGACCTATCAGCCACAGCCCAGCAAATAAAAGTGCAAAACAAGATGGACCGGGTGTATCTTAGAGTCAATGTCTCGACATAGGAAGTAGAACTGATTATATTTTAGAATGCCCATTACATTTGACCACCACGCTATATGGCAATGCACAGCTAGCGTCTTGATTATTTGTTTGGGATTAACCGTTTAACGCCGTAGCCTATACTCAACGGTATTTTACTCATATGACGACGCCAATGGGGATTGTCCACTTCAGATTATTCCTTGCCTGATTACGGTGGAAAAAAACGACAGGAAACCTCTTAAAACCCACGTTCCCCGCGAACGCCGGAGCCACATATTGTGACTCTTGAACTCGAGATACAGTTATGTACAGCTAACGTCTATGGGACCTATTTCTTGCCCATTTCAAATTATACAACATAAAAATTCTTAAAGTTCAGAGTACATACATATATCTCTGACCGTCTAACATATCATGTACAGAGTTTGAGCGCAAAAATACACCTTGTTAATATATATTCGCCTCGAGATATTTATTTGCCATATCTCGCTCTGTGTCAGTGTGGTATTATTGGAATAAATGTACATTAACAAATCTGGTACAGGTATTAAATACTTGTCGGTCTTTTGATCCCAATTCAATTTACGCTCAAGGGTTCGAGACTTACTTTGGGGTTTTATTTATTGAAATTGGACAGTATTCATATGCAAATTCTCTAATAAGTTATCCAATCATATTCATTTTCTATTTCCTTTGACTTACATAAATAGACTTTATATAGGTCAGTGACTACACAAATATGGACTGAATACTTTCCAATTTCAACAAATAAAACCCCCAAACAATTTAATTGTAAATAAATTGATAGGTTTTGGGTTCAACTAAATTTTTGAAATATTAAAAAAAAAAAAAAAAACCCTATCAGAAAAGCAACTATATACGAAAACCGGGCCATTTCTTTTTTGCAAAATATAACGTGCGGTGTCTAACCAGACCCAATAGCTGTGGTAGAAGTACGACCCAATATGCAGCGGTTTTTACATATATTTACTATGGACTGTCCGTTTTAAATGACGGTTTATATATATTTTTTTTAAAACCGCTGCATGTTATGAGCGTATGGTAAAAGTAAACGCGAGGAGGGTCTGGCTCACGCAAGACTAGTCTTGTCTTAGAATCGACCTCAGGTGTATGAGCGAGTCACGATCGATATGATTGCGGCAGTCTCGGGGGGTTTTGAGGTTTCGCATCGTATTTAATTTTCAGCCATATGCAGAGTGATGTTGACATAATAGTGAAATATGCTCGAGTACGAACTCTAATCAAACAAATGAATCTGTCACTTCGCAAGTATAACATCTAGGTGTCTGCCACGGTCGCCTGACTTGTAAGTGTTTGATAGTAAATAAAAAATACGTTATTGCAAAAACAATAGTTTTTTTTTATCTTAATTATAAAGTGTGAGACTCATTTTATAGAGTCGAGAAATAAACAATAAAGTAAAAAATAAAACATTAACTTAATGTATGGATATGTCCCGATTTATATACGTTATACACTAAAACCATCTGCAATCCATAAAACAAATTGTAAGGACTCTACCGTTAGTCAGGAGTACAAAATGCGATTCTTATCTTTTCCTGGCTTTTACGGATATTTCCAAAGCATGATGATATTAATATCATATACATTAGTAGAAAGAGGAGGACTTCAAGATTCTAAATATAATATCATATTATGATTTATTTTATTTTATAATAGCATTAATAAAGAAAAACGTCAAATAATTTTTAAAAATGGACCCTTGTTAGTAACTCTTATTTTTTTCAGATGGTTTGAGATTTTATTTCCAAACTTGGATGTCCTTGTAGACAAGTATTTAAACTAAAATACCGTCATAGGTTTTTTTAAAATTCAAGTTAGTTTTTGTGCAATGGATACAAGCATATGTAACAATTTAAAATCTGCCCTTTAAAAAGTATTTGCTAAACTGCCTGACCGTTTTTTAGATAATGGGTTCAAGATTGTGTGTGCCAAATTTCAAAGACTTAGTGCAAATAGTTTACAAGAAATTAACAATTTAAATGACAAAAATCAAGAAAAACGAAAGCTAAGAAAACAGCATTAACGTATGTAAATGATCAAACTCTGATTTGTTTTAAGATTACTGCCAACAAATTTAATAAACAACTTTATATTTTAATTGAATGAAAAGGCGAAATAGAGTTTTTTTTTTTTTAGTACATAATTTTTAAAAAATGTCTTTAAATGGCAGTTTAACCTCTGAAATTTGAATGCCGTCGGAATCATAGATTTCGTTCACACCTTTGTTAACGACTATAAGTAGGAGTCCTGCTGGGGGCATAAGTAGTCTATATAAATGTGTGTTGTAACACCAACAAGCATTTTTTCTCCATGTCTACTGTTCAGTTCAAATACATATCCGCACAGTCATGCAATTGATGTGTTGGCCTTTGTCTAATTGATGTGTAGTAATAGTCAGCAGGTAGTCAGTTGAGGTGAGATAATCATGTTAATCCCATTCAATACACTTAATCATTGAGGCACGCATTTTACAATTAAAATCTAAAAAAAACGTTCTTAAAAACAAAAATATTTTGTCACAGTTTTTGCATTATCAAGATTATGAAAAGGCAAAATTTTACCCCTGACCTAGTGATAGAGTCCTTAAACTTATAGTGCCCTACAATGATACTTGACCGGATTGACTTGTCCAAGTGAAGACATGCCAACTGTTGGGTTTACTGCTTATTAAACCTTAATAAATAAACATCATGTGACTCTCTCATATACCTGGCGGTTGTCAACCTTGATCCCATGAAGGTACATCACAGTAGAATTAGTTAGTGCACCCATTAACCACTGAGACAAGGCTGTGGTGCGTTATTTTATATAAACTGATGGTTACTTTTTTCTACTGTATTCCTGGAAATTACTCCATAATGCTGATGAGAAGAGAAATATCTTTTGAAAGGACTGACCTGTTCCTGCATGGCTTTGAGTTTCATCACCTCATACTGTTGTCTCATGCTCTCTAACGTCTGATCGCTCTCCCTCTCCATTTGGTTCCTGGACAAATAACCAGTTATAACAATCAGTTATATAAATAAAAACAAACACAAACACACTTTTTAAGACCCATTTTTGCCTTTTGAAATTGCAAGAATTTTTGCAAGTCAGTTTCATTTGACAACGGGTATTATCTGTATGTGAAAATGATATTGGAAATGGTAATATTTATAAGGTTGTAACCAGTTATCTGTCAGCCAAATTCGTTGTGTTATGATTGGTCAATTTTCAGGGGGATAAAAACCTGTTCATGCATTGAGATTTCTCATCTCGCAACATTTCATAGGTTATTTAAGCCTGATACAAAAATAGTCCAAAATATATCTGCTTTACAATCTTGGAATTCTAATGACGCAAAAATATTGGAAACATCCTTTTTTGTAACGTCATTGACCCTTTCATTTGGCTTAAAACCATGCTTTCATGGCAGCCTACCTCATTCAATTTCTGGTTACCTCATTCAATTTCTGGTTACGTCGTTCAATTTCTGGTTACCTATTTCAATTCGAACAATTTCTAGAACTAGAGAGAATGTAAGGTTATACTAGGATTTGTTTGTTTGTTTGACTGGGGTTTAACGTCGTACTCAAGGGTATTTCACTTACATGACGACATGCCAGCCCAATGGGCGAAGGAAACCACCCTTGACACCACTGGCAACAAACACAGACAGGACGGGACAAATACCGACACCACAAACAGATCAGCTTCCCGTTCCCCTTGAGCTCTGAGAGCACCAGGGCAACATGAAGCTCCCTCCAACCAGGTTATAATAGGAAGTGCAGTGAATTACCTGAATTATTCCTGATCACATGATATGACCTAAAAGCGTTATTCATCCCCAATTCAGCTAGGTATAGTAGTCTGTATTTTCGTTATTTTGGGAAAACACAAAAATTATTCAGGTATATTAATCTGATTGTGAAAACATATTGTTAAATCATGTTAATTGTATGTTATCTCCATACCTGAATTTTTCTGACTCTATCATATGTTTAGACATCATAAGCACTTTCTTTACTTTGATCGATGTTTTGTTGCGTAGTGATTTGGAGGCTGACTCCACCTCCTTCTCATGTATCTGACCAATCAGCTGCTCTCTTTGTTGTAGGCGTTCTTCTAATCGCATTCGCAGGATCTTAGAAAGAGTTTACATTGAAAAAATCAGTCACATATAGAAACTGGCTTTGACAATTAAGAAAAGTGATAATAGTTTGTGAATAATAATATTACGTAGTATAATAACGGGGAAAAGGACATAAATAAAGTGAATCCGGATAGATAGCCTGTAATCAGCAGGTGTGAATAATTGTTTATCTGATTGTTTAATTGTTTATACATCAATAGAGCTGATTTGATAACAGACTTTGCAACCGACTCATATATATTGAACCGTTCATACCATATAGCTTCTCTCTCCCAAACATTGACTTTTATTCACCAAAACCTTTTCACATCTATTTTTTTTTTCTTGACAATATTTATTGAAAAGTAATCAATGTTATAGAGCGAGAAATGCTGAGGCATGGGATGTCCACCATACATAAGTTCCCAAGTCTTTAACTATTACAAATTGGTTCTGACATGATAAGACAACTGTAGCAGAATTTTTCGCCAAGGAAAAAGATATGTAGCATTTTTAATGTTCTATAATGTGTCTAGTACAAGGTGAAGAATAGCCGATCTGAAATCAATTTCAGATTTGGTGCAAATAGTTGTTTCACAAGAAATCTGAATTAATTTATTTTCTCTCTGTGGCACTGCTATACGGTGGTTTTTAAAGCATCACATTCATATATTTAATAGATCTAAGATCTTACAAACAAATTTATGTACAAATCATAGTCAATAAAACAAATTCAGTAAACTGTCTAGTTCAAGTGAATTAATTGTTTAAACAAGTTTTATAGACAGTCAAGGTTTCTCGTAGTTTGTTACGACAACCTGCACACAGTGAATAACTCAAAACTGAGATGTTTTTGAACAAAAATATCCTTTTAAAAGTGCGCTTTGAAAAGTTTAATATTTCACTGACTTGAGTAAAACTAAGTCCTAACAATATTCATCTCCACTTTAATTGAAGTAAATGTAATTTGAACCAGCTCCTAGCATCAAGATTGTTTTTGTTTTGCTTCAAAATTAGAGAAAACGTCAACCTGGTGAACTCTGCAAGTGGGTATGAGCATCGCTTAGAGTTTTTCAATGCTTGAGCTGTTCTCTTACCATTTTAATTCGACCAAACTCAAATTTATTTTAACTGTGGCTTACACCAAAATATAATTTGCTCGTATGCTCTTTGATTCTGAAGCTATGCTCCAAATACTCTCCAACTTTTTGTGTTATTTTTGTACCGTTTTCCAAATTCAATATATTGTGTTCCAAAACTGATGAGGCTTCGTCAATGAGCGAGCACTGTAATTTTCTGAAGACATTATTTTAAACTGTTTTCGAGGGTCAAACCCTAATAATAATGACATTTTTGTCCATCAGGGATAATTTGCTCCTAGCTCTTTAGTAAATTAGCTTTGCTCTGTGTTTGCTCTGAACATAGCTTTACTAACATGACTCCAAAACTGTGCTCCAAAACCATGATCTAAAACTGTGATGTTAACTGACTCCAGTTTGCTTTTAACTTTAGGAGGGAGGCTCCAAAACTACTCCTTAACCATGTTCCCAAACTGTGATGTTGGCTGCCTCCAGTTTGCTCCTAACTTTAAGTTTTATTGGGAGGCTCCAAAACTACTCCTTAACCATGTTCCCAAACTGTGATGTTGCCTAGCTCTAGTTTGCTCCCGAGCATATAATGTTGATTTTTTGCCAGTTCAGTCATCTCTGTCAGCATTTTGGAAGTGATGGCCTTTTATAGTCCACCTTCAAACACTGATTGGTCGCTACATGGCAACATGTTAAAAATCCATGGTAAACATCGAAAATGACATTCAATGAGAAACGCCATTAAATTTGTATTCCATTGTTCCACAGAATTTAAACATTTATTTAAAAACTGCTTTCGATAAATAAAACTATAATCTGATAGTACACTGTAAGCTTTATTCTACTTATAAAAATACCATTTAAGGTCTTGCTGGACCCCATTGTTGATTTTCAGAACACCTGTTTTATTTAGTCTATTATACATTAGAGAATATATATATATTTATATATTTTTGAAACACTTTAATACTCAGGATTACATATTTGTGAATGTGGTGAAAATCCAATTATTATTTCTGAAAATATTGCAAAATCAGTAAATGTCAACAGTTAAAATAGACTGCATATTTCAAGGTTTATCTCTCGACGTGCAATAACGATAAGACTCAATAGATAAGTTGACCCAGTAGAATAGTCCTTGAACTAGTAGCCTAAATGGTGGCTCATTTAAAACCTATCCAAAAACTAGTTCTGAAACTGGTTATCGGGTACCCTTGAACAGTCATGAGTTACAAACTTGAAGATATTCTAATAGTAAAATCGCTAACCGATCAACTGAAAATTGGCCGGAATAGTTAAGGGGTCGGGTCAAGTTGCATATCTTTTGCAGATATTGTATCTTTATTGATCAAATAATGCAACATAACAAACAGTACATCGTTATGAGACTATCCATAACAGAGCACCAACATTATGTTATTGAGGTCAGCTTTGGAATTTGAACACGGTCCCAGATGCTGCAGTCACACGATTTTCAGTTGGATATATGGCGGTTGTTTAAACAACTATACATGTACGAGACTGCAGACTTTGTTGGAATTGTAACGGCAAGAAAGCCAAATAACTTTATCAAAATATGTACGTCAAATTACACGATAATAGTACAGCCAGGACTTATAAACAGCAGGCATTTTTTGCTAAATAAAGGCGTTCTGTAATATATATTTATATAATAGGCTACATGAAGGTACATGTACATGTATACGACCAAGTGTCGTATTCATAGCAAGTGCTCAATAATATTCGAATATCACAAAATGGGTACTCGGTTACGAAAATCAGTACCCGTTTCAGCACTACCAAAAACTTTGAACACCATTTTTTAAAACTGTTGATTATGGACAAGATGTATTATTAAGATATTAATGGATATTTAACCAACATATTTGGAGGAGAGGATATGTACAAGAGAATTCAAGATAAAGTGTATCAGTATTACCCTGCATAATAATAAACAAAAGTTCATTCTCAACTGGAGTATAGTGCCCAGTTCACGAGGAAAGAGTACAGCTGCATTTACTTCTGGTCAAATACAAAAGTGTTATCTTTTAAGTATTACACCATTATTTTTTACTTACACAACACAATTAAATGAGTAATACATGCTGCCGTTAGATAAAGTTTAGCATGACATCTAGGGCACAGATTACGATGGAGTTGAGTGGTTACTTATCAGATATAAATAAACTTTTGACGACTCTACTGTCACAATGAGAGAAATAATGTTGTAATATGGGAAATAATTTATTTGCAGAATCAAGCATTAATTCATAAATGTCCTACTGGGACAGTCCTTCCTTGTTCATATGGTGTCTAATATTTCACTATTCACTATTCTCCATTTTCACATACCCCATCTCAAATCAAAGGGGTAATGGGAGAAATCATGGTCTACCTGTCACTCTCCCAGCTGAAAGTCTTCATACTTTTTCTGTGGTACACTATCCACAATTCTTAATTTTCGCAGACCCCAACTAAAATGAATACAGTATCGTCTGAAATCATGGTCTCCAAGTGCCTCTCCAAGCTTAAAGAGTACACAGTAAAGCCAACTTTGAGACAGACTTCCTAACTTGAAAGTTTTCCAATGCAACAATACGTACAAATAAGCTAACGAGGAACCTGAATTAAGCTTTTACATCTGGAGACTTCTTGTGTGCACAATCAACTTTAAAATTATTCCAGTCAACAGCCTCCATTCACCAAACAAATGTTACAGTCCTTGTCTCATGTAAAAATTGACCTTTTGGACAGGTACTTGTGAACTGTTAATTGGCATCCTGAAATAGAAAAGAGTTTACCTTTTCTTGTTTAGCCCTTTGAGAATCCAATCTCTTCTGAAGTTGGTTTTGTTCCTACAGTAAGAAAAGAAACATGCAGGTAAGATTTGCACAGATCATGACTTAATAGCCTCATTTTATCCGAACAGTTTCCATAATATAGTAAGGTGACTACTCAGGAGTCCTGATGATGGTTTGATAATAAACCGAAATATTGAGTCAATATGAATTTTTCGTCCTTCTTTGGAGTAGTCACCTTACTCTATTATGTTAAGCTTGTCAGTGGAAATTATAATATTTAGAACAGTTTCCAGAGTTGGTGTTATGACAAGTTCTTTGCAAAAAGTCGTCCTGTTGTTGGAATTTTGTTATAACACTTTTAGAGCTACTTAAAAATAGTAAAGGTAATCTCAGAGTTGCTATTGGTATAGAAACGCATAACTGGATGAGCCAATGAAGTGTTTTCTCCACAAGGTCCATACAACTACTGCATAAAACGGTATTTTTTAAAACGCACTGGGTTGAAATCGATTTAACAATACAATGAAATGTGTCGATGCTTGTCATTGATATCTCGATATCTTTCATTTTCTTAGTTTTCAAATAGATGCCATAGCTTTACTAAACATGACTGATCACCATATTAAACAGTCCTAAATTCGTTGATAATGTTGTTGAGCAGAGGATATTGTGCTCATGAAGTCTGTAGCTTTATTTTCTTCAACAGCCCTTTTTACTTTAATCAAAGCCTGCTCACACTCCGCAATGTGTGCAACATTTAGGTTTCTTTATTGGTGCTGTGTATCTGTTCTTTCTTGGAAAACGCTAACCAAAAATAATGATTGATTGATTGGTGTTTTATGAAGTGTTTAAGGGTATTTCACTTGTATGACAGCAGTGTATTGAAAAATAATTGACACGTGCACAAGCAAGAGGTGAAGTGTTTCCATAATGTTTGAAAGTTAATTTTCCTCCAGTGCTAAAAAAGGACAGCATTGCTACTCTTCAAACAACTTCCCTTGCCAGAGGGACCAAAACTAATGAAAATTCCCTCACAGACATTATCTTACCTGTCTATGAACGTCTATAACTCTCTGACACTCTGGGTTAGACAGTACACCTCTATCCGTTAAATCATCCATCAAGGTCACCTTCAGATTGTTAATTGCTTTCTGTTGCTGTTCTATCTTAGCTAACTAATAAGGAAAGAGATGAGAAAAATGCTTCTTATTGTCAGTATTTACAAGGAAACTTCTGTTTGTTCGGTAACTTCTGGCAAACCAGTTATTTCACTGATACAACAAAAGTTCAACCCATGATGTCAAAGAGCTACTGTAATGGGATTTTAGACACCTGGTCAGATACCATCATACATAATTGCAGTCTACTGCTTGCAGGGAAACCCTTCATATTGAGCACCAGATACTTTGTTTCCCCCCACGGATGTTATCCAATTCACAGAGAACAAGTGTCCTTTCACTACTCTGTTGGGCTTTTTTCATCGTTAGATTGTTTGGTTGGGACTTACAGCCATACTTATTTCACTCAGAATACGGCCCGCCAGACGGCTCAACAACACTGGCCACAGATAGAGACAAGATGGGACCAAATCAGGACAATCACTGGCCACAATACATCAATATCACAAACAGATCGGCTTCATCTTACCCTCTAGATAAGATAGCCCAGGGCAACAGGATTTTGTTTGATTGGTGTTCAACATCATACTCAAGGGTATTTCACTTATATGACGATGGACAAAAATACAGAACATCACAAATAAATCTGCTTCCCGTTACCCTTTAGCTCTGCGCACACCAGGGCAACAGAAAGCAACCTCTTTTATCGCCTCTTACGATCGACGGAGGAAGCCAAGGGAGTATTCTGCAGGGCCATGGCCCACCTGCTCCCTCATGGGGCCAGAGCAACAGGAAGTTCCCTCCCAGCCCTCTGCCTCAGCCTACAAATTTGATTATCGTACTGTCATATATATTTGTACCAGGATATAGTCACTAGCCTGTACTAAAGGCAGGTTACATGACAGTATCAACAAAATAACATGGCGGATCTATTATGTATGTGTATCACAGCTTTTAAAGGAAAGCCAAATGTCAATTTAAATCAAATAATTTCTGTTTAAGTTGTTGCTCTGCTAAATATAAGAGTACTCACATGAATACAGAAAATAAGATCTAACGAACTAACAATGAAGAACAAAAACATCAAATGTAAGAAATCACTACCTCTCTGGCCTTCTCCATTTGCAGTGTAGCCAACATAGCTCCAAGTCTTTCTTCTTGGTCCTTTAACACCATAGCCCGTTCCTTCATCATTTCTATGCGGATCTATACAAAAAAAGGAAGACATTATTTCCATTCTTTCAGTTTTCATATACCGAATAATTATTTCACATTTTATTGGGACGACAAAATGTCTGACTTCAAGTGCAATATTTTAAGATTACATATTCATGATTGACCTACCTGTGACAATTAATCACGTCTAATTTACATGTTTGTAAAAAGCATAGAATTCTAGGACAAGAATAAACCCTTGTCAGACAGCTAACTGTCTGTCCTTAAATTTTTTTGAAAACTAACTGATCAAGTTTATTACCTCCCAAATCAATGGTCAATAAACTTTCTCTGTCTTTTAAAGAATTGCTGAACCAAATTATACCATGGTAAAAAAAAATAAAAATCTCATATTTCATTGAATTTTCCACCTTTTAATTCCTCATCAATGACAACTATCTGTCATTCAGGATGGACTGCCCCCTTGAGGGTTCAAATTCTGCATGCTAATTAGTGACATAATTACCTAGTTATGGGTATCTAAAATTTTCCACAAATTGCAGGACAAAAAAGAGAATGTTTTAGTAAACAATTAAAAATTAAACCATATGTTTTTGTTTTTATGAATTTAATGAAATTTACCCCTTCTAATACTTGGTCAATATCCACTCTCTGTCCCTGAATGACAGCCAATTTCTGCTCTGTGTGGCGTTTCATCATTGATAACTGAACCTTTAAGCCTTCCTCATCAGACTCTTCTCCGTTGTTCTCCTGTGTACGCTTCAGTTTCTGAGAGGTTAATAATAAATGCACTTGAGGCTGTATAACAAGCTTGATTGTTTGATTAATATTTACACCATATGTTATATTATTTCACTCCAATGACTGCATATGCTAACCCATTATCTGAAGATAATCAGCCTAAACAACTCAGTGGTAATGAAAATCAAAAAGCTAAGCTCAGAGATTCCCAGAGTCTCAACGTTGAGCACATTTACTGGTAGAGCTGTCACAAATAAGGGTTGTGTCATCCCTAAGCTCAGAGATTCCCAGAGTCTCAACAGAGACACAACCCTGTCACAAATAAGGGTTGTGTCATCCCTAAGCTTAGAGATTCCCAGAGTCTCAATGTTTAGCCCATTTACTGGTAGAGCTGTCACAAATAAGGTTTGTGTCATCCCTAACCTCAGAGATTTGCAGACGCAGCTTGGAAGCAGTTAACATTTCCTTTATTGTTTGTTTGCTTGAGGATTTTCAATTTCACTCTTCTCCTCACCGAAATACGGTAAAAAACCGAGAGGAAACATGGTAAAAAACACCCTCAAGATTGCCAGAGCCCCAGCATGTGACTCCCTCATATACCTGAGGGTAACAGACAGACACAAACCTGTAAGCATTGATATTTGATAAGTAGGCTGAAATGGTAAGCACTAAAAAACGGGCCTCATTTGCTTTATTATAATGAGCATCTTAAAAATTCATACAGAATAAACTATTCTTTTATTTCACTAACCAATTTAGTTAAATTATTTTAAGATCATTCTTCCACAACTTGTGCCTTTCATGCTGATTGCTTTGTACCTGTATTTAAAATAAATTCAAAATGTGATTACGTTATGAGTGGCTATCATTGGTTATATTGGTAAATTTCAGTGATACCTTATATTCTCTGTTCTGCTTCATTTCCAGTTTTTCCATCATATGAGAACGTTTCTCGGTAATCTTATCCTCTAACATTTTCTTCTGACGTAACTTATTCAAGGTTAGACTGTCAAATAGAATGAAAACAAAATTGTTTATCGATGGAAGGTAGAATACCTGAGGGAGAGATTTTGATTGATGTGATTGGTTTTTATCATTGTACTTATATGATGACTTAACATTGTTGATGTTCAGTGGAAGTCTTGCAAATGACACTGCAATATCTGGAGTCCGTGAAACGCTTCCCATTTATACCTTTGGCTGAAATGTGGCTTCGAACTTGTGAGCAGTACACTGAAAGGGTTTCACTGGTCCATGGACCAATACGGCAATGCAGTGTCAAATGTTTTCAAACTCATTTCAAATTTAGTTTCTACCATACATAAGCAAAATTTATGTGAAGGAAGCAAGTGAAATAGTGAAAATACAATACATGTGCAATCATGAGGTTGTTATCTGACTTTATTTACCTGTTTTCTAATTTGACCATTTGCTTTTCATGTTCTTTCAGAATTTTATCTCTCTCCTCTTCACTCACAGACATCTGATTATTAAGCAGTTTCCTAAAACAAACAATAGTTTTAAATGAGTTCCTTCGGCCAGTTGAAATATTTCCAGCACATGAATTTGTTTGCTTTATATTGCACAGACATCTGCAACTTCCATCTCTATGAACTCTTCAGGCAAACTAGCTGTGATATCAGTCAAATGGCCACACTGATATAGGGAAATTTAATGTAATTTCATTGTTTAAAGCTTAATACTTACCTGAGCATACTAATGGCATGATCTCCCCTTTTTAAACCTAGTAGTACTTGCGCTAAATGTGGCAGGTTTGTTCAGACCATTACTTTCATATCAAAACAAAAATTAATGTCTGTTTTTAATTCAATAATAATAACTGAGAGATGGCTGAGGAACAATTTCCATCTTAAGGTCAAAACATCCATGTATCTAGTACATGGAACCAAAAAATCTGCTATTTGCTGAATAGAGACAAAATTGGGGATGATCCCTCATTGTTAAAACCAGGAACAGAAGGAAGGCAGCTACAGAGAGGTTGTTGACTTAACGGTGGACTGATTGGTTTGATGGCTCCCTGAGAGAATCCAGACGAACAAAGCTGAGAACTGAGCACTCGCACAGGTATAGATTCACACCGTGGAACCTTTGATGATAAATGCCGTTCCGTTGAAGAAGCGGAATATCTTATTAAGGGACACCCAGGGCACCCCAGTGATGGTCTAATTCAGCTTTGAAGCCTCATGAGGAATAATCAGTGTTGGTGGATGTGAGGAGGGGGCTCTTTCCAGGTGTTGGTAAGGAGCATCTCCAAGAGTTTGATGTGGCATCGACGGGATCACGACTTAATCCATACGAATGAAGAATTTTGAGGTGTTCATGAAATGAGTTTTAAATCTGACCCTCCAGACGTGATAAGCCACTGTGGTCGAGTAATGCCTTTGTCTTTGGTGTTACGGTTGACGTAACTGAACGAAAGTAGCCCTTAGTAGACGACCACCTGTGGTTGAAGCAACAGTCAAATACAAAGTACATGGTCCACTGAGCTTTGTTCCAGCTGCCGGGCACTGATATTCTTATTAGACAATGAAATACTTAGGCTACTGGTTCATGTTCATGACCAGATCATATTTTTGAAAGTGTTTTACAATATGATTTGAGTAATTTTTTTTTTATCGTTACAGATGTATGTGGAACATGTTTATATTGAGGTCAAAATATCATTTACTATAAAGAAATATCATTTTGTTTCTCATAAATGTTTGTTTTAATCATATACTTTGTGGAAGTCTTGAATACCGTATATATTAATGTAAAATGTCACTTGTTTGAAATTGTGTTCTTATGATGGCTTCGCCGATTTGGATTTTGCTGTCTATCTACCGGTATCACATGGTTTTATTTACCTTGTCTATTTTCTCATGTGTTCAAAATCATATTTATTTTAACAAAACATCTCGCTTGTATAAAACAAAAATCCTGTTTAATGCTTTACATATTGGATTGAATGAGCAACAACCAATTGCCGAACTGTGTTCACTAGAAATCGTGGCATCATAGAAAACGTTTATAAAATCGTAATAATCAGTCATCTGTCAACAATTGATTCAGCTTAGATATATAAGAGCAAAAATCCAAGACAATGGGAAGGGGCCATTCCCCCATAATTTCAACAGCAATGATTCAGAAATCATATATTGTTCACGATCCTTCACGATGGAATCATCCGATTAAGAATTTCATGGTTACTGGATGTTCGACACACATACATTAATTGTATTTCTGAATTACACATAGACTAAATGAAAAAATAAATGAATGATACCAAACATAGTACTTTGTTTTCACTGATTAGAACAAAAAGATTGTTTGTTTGTTTGATTGGTGTTTAACGTCGTACTCAAGGGTATTTCACTTATATGACGACGGACACAAATA
>JAVFBW010044935.1:0-17925 GCA_034783835.1 Mopalia ciliata
AGAAACAGAAAGCTCCTCTTTTCTCGCCTCTTACGTTCGACCGAGGAAGCCGAGGGAGTATTCGGCAGGACTGGCCAACCCGCTCCCCCACGGGGCTAGCACCTAAGAGGGCACTAGTTTTCCACTGTATACATGAGCTAGTTTTCCTACCTGTTGTTTATCGTTTTCGGCAATGAGAAGTTGATCATCTCTCTCTCGCTGGAGGCTGATGATCTCCTCAGATAGTTCCTCTCGATCTCTCTGCGTCCTCGTCGTCAGATCTTCCTTCTCCAGGGTATATTGATGAATCATTTCATCGCGCTGTGACTCAAACTGTAATCGTTGATTCTCCTGTAACAGAAAAACACAATTCATTGAGTTCTTGTATGGGACACGCATATAATATATGATTTGTTTGTTTGATTAACATCAGACTCAAGGGTATTTCACTAATATCCCAACAGATTGTCCACTTCACACTGTGCCTTGCCTTACTATAGTGAAAACCTTGTAACTGTAAATTCTACATACTAAGTAACTTGAGTGGTGAACATATTCACACAACATTCCTTTCTCTTGTAGCTAGAAATTGGGTCAAAATGCAGCCCGGACGTGTTTAAGTGTGTTACACAACATCGGAACCTCGGGGATGACCATTACCTCTTAGAGCCCCAGGGCAACATAAGCTACCTCCCAGCCCTCCGCAGTTAGAAAGATAACAAACCTTTTCTCTGCTCATTCTCTCCACATCTTCCTCGTGGGCTTGTTTCTCCTGGGCTAATGCTACCTGGAGATCTTTCTCTATCTGATTTAGTCGGGTGTTAAGGGATTCCTTTTGTCTCTCCAGTCTCTCTAATTCTCTCTCCTTCTCCTGCAGTAATCGCTGAATTTCACCTACAAAATCCATTCAGATACAGGCTATAATTCTGTAATATATAGTTTTAACACCAGGGCACTCTTTTAAGTCCAATTATGCAGGTATTTGCTTTATCTGACTAGCTTTTAAGTCATGTGTCATTATTATTTTCACTTTATCACACCTTGCTTGATTGACTAATTGATTGATTGGTGTTTAACACCATGCTTGAGGGTATTTCACTTATACGACGGCAGTGTAAGCCAACAATAATTGACGCAAGCACAACCATAAAATATGTAGTGTTTTGATAAAGGTGGAAATTTAATCTTCCTCCAGTGCTGCTCACAAAACAAACCCCCCTAAGCCAGAGGGCCTTTACATACCTTGTAGGTTCTCTTTTCTGATGAGCAGTTCTTGGTTCTCTCCCTCAAGTTGATCTTTGCGAGTTTCCAGCTGAGAGATTGTCTGATTCGCTTCGTACAGTGTACTCTCCAAACTTTCTTTCTCTGAGCTGAGTGTCGCGATAACTTCACTCTGCTGGCGATTTTCTCTCTCAGCAGCTGTAAGTTGAACGATGAGTTCACCCTTGTCTTGGGTCAAGATCTCTTTTTCTTTAACGACCGTAGTGACACTGACCGAGTGACGTTCTACCTCACGACGAGTGCTGATCAGCTCTTCTGCCAACGCTTGTTTCTGGCGCGAAATCTGAACAAAAAGAACCAATGAATTGTAACAATGAAGTTGTTCAATTACCATATTTGTTCACTTCATCAAGTGTTTATGCCGTGTCACAAATTATTTCACTTATATGTGATGTCAGTTTTGTTTGTTTCTTTGCAAGATTATAGTTATTTCACTTATATCATAACAGATTGTTTATTTTTCACTCTGCATTATTTAAATATGGTGGAAACAGAGGAAAACCTTGTAAAAAAAACCTCACTATTGAAAATCCAATGAACTGGAGACTTACGTTATTAAGCTGCTCTGTGACATCGGCCTTGTCTCGAACCAGATTCTGTAAATCTTCCTCCATCTGTTGTCGTGTGACTTCGCTTAACTCTAATGTCTGATTCAATCCCATTTTCTCGGTGTCTAAATCCATCTTTTCCTGTTCCACTTTAACCAACTCCTCTCTGAGCCCGATACGTTCCTGCTCTAGACAACTCTTCTCATTGAGAATGGACGTGTACTCGGCCTCCATCTAGAATAGAAAAATTGAAACAGAACGTAAAAATAACATGAAAATATACACCTCTTCACTCTTAAACTTAATACAGTGCTTAGTCTGAAGAATTAAAAAATTCATGTAATACAGGTTATTTTTGATGCATCTCTTAATATAACTGACTAAAGTATCTTTAAAGAAATAAGTTGAATAAATGAACTTGTGACTAATAAACAGGGCCTTCTGCCTAGTAGACTATTTCTACCTCCTTCCAAAGCCTGGAGACGAAACTTTATCCACTTTGACCACAAAATGATTCGAAAAATGATTATATGGCCTTTATGCCATGCTTCAGTGTAACTTATATCACTGTGGGATATTCCAACAATTACTGACACTATATGTAGCACTACCATTAAATGTGATGTGTTTTGATACCGTTGGAAACATTTTTAATCCATTAAAGAGGATTTCTAACGAACCTGCATGATGATCTTGTTCAACTCAATCTTGTCCTGTCCAAGACCTTCTTCGTTCAAAGCTTGCATTTTCAAGATCGCGTCTCTCAGATTTGCCTCGTCACCTCGCACACGGTTCATGTCTACCTCTAACTCTGCTTTTTGTACCTCCGTTCTTGAGAGCACTTCTGTGACCTCTGATTTCTGCTGATCTAGTACCTCCTTTTCCAAAAGAGCTCGGTTCAATGCTTCCTTCGTAGCAACAAGCTCTTCTTTAATTGTGGACACCTTTTGCTCAGTCTGGTCAATGACCCGTTGACTATAACAAAGAAAACAAAGGGTTGACTGTATCGGTGAAAGTTATTACACTTATGGTGTGAGTATTTATATAAATTCAAAATGATTTTGTTTGTTTTTTGATGACGCATTGTTCATTTATCATTCTGTCATATTCAAATAAGGTGTAAAACCATGGGGAAACCTCATTAAAACCACCTCAATGATTGTTCGAGCCACTTTTTAAGACTCCATACACCCGAGGTTGCCCTAGGGACCCCCCGGGGAATGATACATTGGAGGAGGATCAGTGAGCTGACATGCTTACCACAAGGTCAAGGCAGGGGACCATATGTTAAACTTAAAAATGAGGCAATTTTCTAGGAGAAGAACTTTGAAATGAAATTGTACAATGGTGAATGATAAGAATAATGGCAGAAGAAATAAAATTTACACAATGATTTTTTCCCGTATGATATCATTACTAACCATCTCTCATTCTCTTTGATCTGCCTGTCCTTGTCTTTGTTCAAGTCCTCTTTTTCATCTTCTAGCTGGTCTCTCTGTCGCTGGAGCTCTGCATTGGCTGCTTGTATTTTTTGATTCTCGCTGTTCAAGGCCTCTATCTGTTCATTGAGGGTGGCGCGGAGTTTTTCAAGCTGCGACTTTTCGGTATCTGCCACCGTTAACACGTTCTTTATCCTGTCTCGGTCTCGGCTGGAATCTTCACGCTCACGTCGTCTAGAAATAACCACAATATTTTACATGAATAGGATAAAAACATTTTCCAATCTTCTCTGTTAACAGAAAGCTTCCACTAGCCAATTATTTATTACTGATAACAATATTTTACATGAACAGGTTCTACTAACATTTCCCAAACTAAGTTAACAGAAAGCTTCGCTAAAAAACAGATACCTATTGATTACTGATAACACAAATCAACAAACATCGATTCATGTGATATATTTGAATCTTTCTCAATAATACCTTAGGAAAGTCACCCAACCACGCAAGTCTGGTTCAGGGGGTAATCGCATGTCTTGGGGAGAAATTTTTAAAAGAATGTAAGGGCCGTATTCAATTTTAGGAGAGAAATTCGAGACTTTATATGTTTTTAGGATAAATTTGACATTTTATTCAAACTTACGCAATATCAATTTCATCCTTCAGTTGAAGAACTTGGCATTCCATTTGTCTACGGTCATTTTCCACACCGTCTAACTGTTTACGCACTGTTGTGTTCTGGTCCCGCGTGGCGTTCAGTTTAGCACGGAGCTCTTGCACTTGAAGTTGACGCTTATTAAGAGCGGCCTGTACAGCAGAGAAGGTGGCGTCGGCAAAAGCCGGTGATCGAGATCTACCACGTGGTGAAATAGAACGTGTACGACCTTTAGAGGAGAATCGAGGTGACCTTGATCTTGAAGGTGACAGCGAATGCTCTCGGAATGTTCTAGTGAAGGCAGCTCCTTCACCGCTCTCATCAGCATCAGCATCGTTGATTACCGCTTGAGCAATGTCTCGCAGGGCAGCATGAAGTACTTCAGTATCTTCCCGGATCTGGCGCGCAGCCTCATTCTCAGGCATTTCCCCGTCACTGTAAGCACCATCGCCCACACGATTCTCGAGCTGAGCGATATTTCTCTGAAGAGTGTTGATTGTTTTGGCCTTCTCGTCGACCTGGACCTTTAACTTCTCATTGGTCATTGTCAAATCATTAACCCTGAAAACACAACGGTTAATCAATTTCTAACAGAATGATATTTTATTTGTGATCTATCTTATAGAATTTAATGCACACATATTCAGAGTATTTTCACAGCATTTTCTAGAGTTGATTTGGAGCCAGAAATGATTCAGGAGCACAAAATAAAGTAATTATACAATTTCTGGATAACCACTTCTTGTTTTGTGATAGAACACAACGTTTCGATACATATGCCTGTATCTTCATCAGGTGTAAAATGACTAAAGAAAAATAGGAGAGGTGAAGCAAAAAAAAGTGCCTGTGTGGTACATCTTAAGTTGTTCAAATGACCATGCCATGGTTCTGTCCCATTTTTTTAATCGATTGATTCTTTTTTTATGTGTGCTTAAGAGTATTTCGCTGATAGAACAACAGTGTATTCCAACCATAAAGTTGGCGTGTTTTGATTTAAATTGGAAAAAATTAACCTTCCTCCAAAGCTTAGAAAAGACAGCATTGCTACTCTATAAACAAACTGCTCTAAGCCATAGCTATATTATTCAGAAATTGTGTAGTCACACAAAGGGAGATAACTTGCTGAGTCACTCAAACAAGGATAACTTACTTGGAATTGAGATCAGCACTGTGGGCATCATATTTAGTTTGTAGTTCAATGACCTCTCTGACCTTTTCTCTGTACTGATTTTCAATGGTAATTTTCTCTCTTTGTTCTCGGTCCATGTTTACCTGATTGTGGACAAAAAATATTACAAAATATTAAATATTAACTCTAACAAAATATATGCAGAAAGGCATGTTGGTGGCCAGTATTTACTATTGGCAATTCAGTGCCCGACGTGGAGGGGCATGGGTTCGATTCCCGGATAGATTTCAGCATAAAAAATTATCTAAACTAGAATCTGTTCAAACTCAGAAAGTATTGTTCCATAATAAGGAAAATACTGTCAACAAAATATATTTAGGAATGGATCATTGAGCAATAAATAATTTATGAAGCTAAAATTTAATAATTTGTTCAAATTACTTGCACTAGTTAAAATGTTTCTGCGATTGTTTTTGCTTCATAAATCAAAATACATTGTAACTTTTCTTACTTTTTGTTTATGCTTACATTTTTATTTAGGCTAGAATAATCATTTATTCAAATCTTTTAAGAATTCAAAAGTTAAATACATTTTTATAACAAAACAATATTTATGCACCTATTTTGAAATTTATGGTTAGAAAACAAAAACAAAGAGTTGCTGAGCATTTAGCAGAGTAACACATTTTCCTTCTACCTGAGATTGTGTGTCCATGTTACGGGAGTTGGCGCTGAAGTTCAAACAGGCAGAATGCATGCTGCGGGATGTACGAGTGATGTCAGATCTAACAGCGGACATATCACGTTCTGTGGAAAGCTTCATGTCATTGAACTGTCTACGGAACGACACAACAGCTCTCCATAGGGACAAGAGACGGCCGTGTTCACTACTGTAGTAATCATTGAAAGACTGCAGACAGAAAAAGATAGAGAAATTGGATAAAAATCAACATTAGAGAATAACTCTTTACTGTGATGACACAAAAAATATATAGAGAGATCAATCTCTGTAACCTTTACACTAATTAATTTATGCTTCTGACAAAAAAAATGGTTTGAAATTCATATTAAAAAGAATTTAATTGTAGGCATCAATTTTGTTCTGTTTGTTCAGGTTTAAAGGTGTACCTAATTTTCTGAGATCAAGGACTGCTGTAAAAACGTTTGTTTGATTGGTCATTGATTATTATACACCAAATAAATGTTCCAGGTTTGTTTGACCATAAATAAAATTAATTTGCCAAAATTCACTAGAGTACCTGTTCTTCATCCCTCCATTCGGCTTCCTTAGCTTCGAGTTCCTCGCGAGCTCTCTGCCAGTCCTGAGAGAGTTTCTGAATGTCATTTGTCAAACTCTGGTTAGCTAGCGTGGCCTGGTCCAATTGTTCCCGTAACATCCCATTCACATGGGTCAAGCTAGAACTCCTTTACATACAGAAATAAACATTTTATTAACAAATGATTTATAAAGAATTTCACGGAAGAGATTTCAAACGAAAATATTCATAATAAGCAGTAATTCAAAAACCAGTTGGTTCACTGATACAAGTAGTTTCATTCTGAAATCAGAACACTTTATATTTAAAACTTTATGTTGGTGTTTGAAACAGTGATTTATTGTTGAGTGACCCGGCTTCTAAATGTTTCTCAAACAAGGTAATTATACATGTTAGTAAAGAAACAAAAAGTCATTTGAATAGTAACTGATCCTATTTTTCAATTGATTTGTTTGTTTGTTTGTTTGTTGTTGAAGAATAGTAACTTGGGTTATTAACAGATACATTGGAAACCTAATTCGTCATAAAATCTATGAAAACTAAAGAAAAAAATTTCCAGTTCATATTATGTCACCCCCTTGAAATTTTTAAATTTTTTTGCGGGGGGGATTAATGTTGTTTTTTTATATCACTTGTATGATGAGGGATTGTCACTTCACACTGTTCTTGCAAAATTACGGTGGAAAACTGAGAGGAAACCTTGTAAAACCCACCCCGGCAAATGCCAAGCAACATTGTGTGATGATCCTTCAAATGGTAAATCTTGTTAATAAATTTACCTCTGTTGTTCTTCTTCGAGCTTAATGAGAGCTGTTTCCAGATCCATAGCGTGATCGTTTTCAGCCAGTTTCAGTCGCTCTTCTGCTGTTTCCAGTCGATGTTTTAATGTGTCCGCAGAGCTCTGCACCTAAAAGAGCAGATAAATGTTCTTAGTTTTAAAACAATGAAAATTTACGAAAAATACATAATTCTCTGAATTTAAACGGAAGATTATTACACCTTAAAGTTCAGAGAGATTCCTTCGCATTAAAAGAATGAAAATTTAAGTTAAAAAAAAGCAACATTATATGAATATACACCACAAAACTCTGCACCTTTGAAATATATGTATTTTGGTTTTACTTTAATAAATTAATTAAGAAATAAAATACAGCAAATTGAATTGATTTAAAGGTGTTTGATGAAATTGTGATAATCTTAGCTGGTGTCAAAATCAATAATGATGCAATTCACAAATTTAAGAAAATGTAAGAGAATAAAATTACCAGTTTTAATACTGATCCAACAAAACTTTACAGATATAAAGCTATATGTCAGATTTAAATCAAATCTCTTTAACATTGTTTACAATACATAGGTTAGTTACATGAGTAATATATTAGGTGAAACCAGTTGGCAAAACATCATGTGTGCTGTGTTTGGATTTACACTGTACTTAAGGTTATTTCACTCACATGACGGTGTGCCAAACCAATATATCTACTTCACAGAAGGTTTTGGTGATATTTGTCTATGGTTGGAGGAAATCACATAAAATACCGCCAGTAACAATAACAAGATTTTAGGAGAATCCCAGATAAACACATGGTGTTGTGAGATATAGTGCAATACAACACACCAAACTAGATGTTAGCTCAGAAAGCACAAGGGAACAGTTTCAAACAGCTTTATTAGCTTTCGTTGAACTTAACTACCATGGCAACAGAATGTCTTCAATACTGGTTGCCATGGTATTTATATTTTATGTAAGCTAAGGTCGCATAGTGAAACAGACCCTAGTGACAAAGCAGCTCCCACCCTTAGGTTTATTATTACAATAACATACAAAATCTCAAATGAAATAAGACAATATAAATTATAAAATAGTTTATATCAAAGATATTAAAAATGTATGTCCTTTTTGCAAATTTAAATTATTATCTTACATTCATAAACAAAGTGCTACAAATAGATCTTACAACATCAATGTAAGAGAAATTTACAAAGAAAGTAAAATTAACTAAGATGTTAATTTTAATTTTATCTATTATGTTAAATTATCCATATTTACTGGAACAATAAAATTACTACTTAATTAGTACCTATAGACTACTTTACGGTCAAGGATTAAATATATTATTCAATAAAAACAGTAGACAGTTAAATTAAACATCAATCTGAGGCAAAATGAAGTTTGTTTTAGTGGATTTTCTTAGTCAAACCTTCTTTTTTTTTTACTTATATGAAAATGTATCTTCAACCAGTTTGGGAATCAAACCCACGAGTTAGAGCAAGAAATCGTTATTCCAAAAAAACAAAAAATACTGTAATCTTCATTTTCTAAAAGACAAAAAATTATTCATATGGAGTGTCCACTGTTAGAAAACCAGTAACAGACTACTTGTGGAGGCCGTCATTACATGTACGGGAGTCAGATGACAAAGTGTTCTGATTTCAATGTCAGACAAGTCTGGTTTGAGTTGTTCCCATGTTTTGGAGATCACCAGGTAAGGTGAAGTGATGACAAACCTCCCGTCAGAGTTTTGTTCAAGTTGCCTTCACAATAATCTCTTTAATTGGTTTTTAGTCAAATATCTATGCATAGATGGAAGCTGTTTCTATTGCTACCTATTTGTCTAGCAAACAAACACAGGTTTTCTTAAGTCAATTAAAATGCTACTTCTAAGATAATCTTTAATTTTAATACTTGTTTCCAAAATATAGCTAAAACCAATGGCAGCTGTTCTAATCGGCAAATTCACGGATTTCAAAACTCATGCAATCTTGGTAGCAGCCCTGAATCTAATTAGCCAAAAAATTATGGGTTTAAATTATATATAATTTAAGGATTTGTTGATTTCTGGAGTCAGCCATTAGTGTCTTTGAAGTACACAACACGAAAAATTACAGAGCTCCCTCCCTTGAATCCAAATTAAAATACAAAATTGATTTCGCAAAATTTCAAACATGTTAAACCAGGCTTAATCGGAATTCCAGCTGCTTGATCAGGCTGGAGGCTTAGGCTTTAAAATTAAATAGCAACAGGAAAAAACAAGTAAATCTTATGTAAAGCTTATGTAAAGCATCCAACATTTTCAGAATTATTAAAACACATGATAAATTCATGATAAAACTAAAGCAATCTATGTTGCAACAATCTAGGAAATTGGACATTTTCTAGTATAAAAAAATGTTAGAGTTTGTCAATTTAAAGTTTGTTAGATTGGAGGAATGCCGTAGTCAAGAGTGTTTCAATTACACAAATAGCATTGTATTTATTTTTATAACGCCAAAATAAAAAGCGATAAGCATTTGGCTAATTGGTATGTCTCAACTCTGTCAAGTTTTGTGAGCTTTTTAATTCAAACTGAAGCCAAGCAAAATACCTGTGAAAGCAAAATATCTAGATATATGAGAATTGCTCTATGATGTTACAGCAAATCCAAGCCTATGTCTAGAAATTGTCAAATATACTATTTTTAGGTTCGTAAATGTAGTACATGTAACAACAGTAATATATTTTTGTTGAAAACCCAACAGCTTAAACTAATTGACTACACAAATTTTTATTGTAAGATATTTGCATAATGGTTACGGTATACACTAATTAAATTTAATATCAAATATAATTTATAACTAGGAGTCTAAAATGTTGAATTTTCTACCGTAAACAGTTAATTAGATCTGGTAGCCATTTTTTCTACACATTATCTTTAGACTATGTGATTATCAACTAAGATGAAATCATCCTACTGATTTTGTTTTTCTTTTTACTTACAGTTACTACCCTGGTAACATTTTGTGAAGACAATTTACCACGTAGTGAAGCAGCAAGCTTCGCTTCTAATTCAGCGCATTTACGTTTGTATTCAAGAACCTAGAGGAAAAGAGCAGTGGTGAATCTTTAATTGAAAGAGGTAAAAAAGTCACACTTTTTTTAGACAAACAACAACAACACTACCACGACACCCCAATACCAAAGTCCTGTCTGAGAGAGTACAAAACTTCTCTCCCTTACCGAAGAGCTCCGCAAACTGGCTACTTCCGTCTCGAGTTCGAAACATTTTTCTTTATATTGAATCACCTGGATAGGAAATAAATCTGATGATTAGTACCTGTAATTAACAAATTAAACCTGGCCCAAGTTTGTCAGTACCTTGACACCATATTGACGCAAGTCTAATTCCTTGGAGGTCACCATACATTCCAAATCTTGACATTTTTTCTTGTATTGCAACAGCTACAAAAGAATCATTTAATATCAATAAATAAAACAAATTTTAAGAATTTTAAAATTGAATTAAAAGCAAAATTATACTAAAATTTTTTTGATTAATTTTGGTATAAAAACCCATTATAGGCTAGACAAGTAAAGCTACAAAGGAAAGGAGATAATACATATTAACAAACAAACAAACACACAATTATGATTATTTGTTGCACACTTCATAATACAGGTGTGTCTCTTACTGATGACAAGGAGAGTCTGTGTCACTAAGGTGTGGTCTCCCAGAAATACCAAATTCATCCGGACTGACCAGGGTTGTTAAAATTACAACATTGTAGTGGTACTAGATTCAATTTGCAAAATAAAACAAACTATAGTTATCTGAGTCGGAAACCGCATTGGTTCAGGAGTTATTTGGCCAAAGGGCTTTATTTAAACTTTCAACCACCGGTTGAAGACGCGAGGTTCCTGTATTTGGTTGAATATGGCATATAGCCCTGATAAAATCCAATATATGCTTTGGGCTGAATTTTGTAAAAGAATGTGCAGACCTTTGTTTGATTGTTTGTTTGATTGGGGTTTAACATCATATTCAAGAGTATTTCACTTATATGACGACAGTTTGTCCAATTTACACAGCCTTATTATGGTGTATAACCACGAAGAAACCTCGTAAAACCCACCCCAGCGGCATGTGATTAGCTCATAAGCCTGATGGCGGAAATCGATGCGGTGAACGTTAAATCGTAGCTGGTTCAGTTTAGGAAGCGCACTCGTTACCACTAATCCATGGCCATGGGCCGCCATATGTTTCAGCTTGAAAACAAATTATATGTATGATTGATTATTATCCATCAACCAAATTTGTTGTATTCGGATAGGTCAGTTTGCAGGAGGTTTAAAACCTGTACACAAGTTATAACAGATATAAATGTGATATACAAACAAACATGGTGGCCTCTACTTCAAATTTTATTTTTAAATGTAATAAATCTTTTTTCGGAAATTGATTTTTGATTGCACAAACATAGTTCAAAGCAATCCCTGAATTTAAATGATGTCAAATTATCTCTAAATATCCATTTGATGTGGCTTAAAAAGCGTTGTCATGGCAGCTCTGGGAATCAGGGGAGGTAACTCGAAACACAAATAAAGATCGTATTTACACAGAACCTATTTTCTATTATTGCTGATGTGAATAAAATTGCACAAACTGTCTTGATGGATATTAAATACTTTATAGATGATTTTATCAGTGTCTAATGACTTTATAATGACCGTCCTGCCAAACTTGTACGCCGCTTTGACAACTTTTACAATAAGTTCTGAATTTTCTTACCTTAGCCTGGAGTTTTTGAACAAGTTGTGCTTGTCGTTGTTGACCATCTTCATAAACCTGGAGTTTTCTTTTATAACTGTTATGTTCCTCCTCTAGTTTACGTCTCAAGTCAATATTCTGCTGGACGAGAGGCTTGGGGGTGTGGTCTCCTCCATTAAGCCCCTCCCCTTTTAACGACTGCTCCAACTGCAAGCAAAGAAATCAATAGACTGTTTGAAATGGATACAAAGTAGACAGCTGGATTTGACTGAAATGTTGGTCAGTAATGTTTGACACTTTGTTGAACGGGTGGCACATCAAACAACATTTAATTTAATTCATTTATTTGAATTCTAAATTGAAAACAATACATTATAGTGTACTTTAAATCAAATGTAAGGCCAATCCAATAAGTACTTGTCACCTTAGCCGCAATGTTCATTTGGGGTTAGCATCGTACTCAAGGGTATTTCATTTATATGATGGCTTATTGTTCATTTTACACTGTTCCTTGTTTTCATGGGATGGATAAGCGAATGGAAACATCTAAATTTTATTTTTAAATTCTGGTATCAATACTTTTAGACAAATAATGTAGGGGACTACAGACCACATCTACAGTAGTTAATGAACTGGTCAGTCACACAAAAAGTGGACCAGTCGCCCAAAAGTGGGCCGAAGTCACCCACAAAATGGGCCGAGGTCACCCATAAAATGGTTTGAAGTCACCGAATCAAAATTGACTAATGCTGAAAGCTACTTGCTTGGTTTAAGCTCCGTCTGGTCCATTGTTCATCAACTTCCCCAGTAAATTCATCGGAACTAGACATTGTCTCTCTCAACTGATCCATTTATTCTTAAGATGGATTAATTTGATTGATTGATTGATTGATTAATTGATTGATTGATTTATGGGTTTCTACACACAAACTTCATCACTTATTGTCACACAAACACAGACAAACATTGGAAGAGTTTTGCTCTGTTGGATCGATTGATTGATTGATAGGACGACTATTTAAAGCTGCTGCCACAAAAGGGTTTTTCACTTATATGATGGTGACGTATCCAATAGTACTGTAATTGCTTGAATAACACAACCAGGAAATGTTTAGCGTTTTGCTCTGTTTGAAGATTAATCTTCCTCCAGTGCTGTCTATAAGGTACATGCAGGGCTATGTTTTAAACATATAACTCTCAACCCGACTAGGGGGTAGGCCTGATCACATAAACTTATAAACACCTCCCATGTACATCATGTGAGAGCTTCCAGGACGTAATAGCAGTACAAACTAAGCTCCTTTACAATGTTAGATAAGAAACCGGATCAAAAGTCATTAAAAAATCTAAACAGCTGAAAAACTACAACTACGGTAAATAAAAACAACAACAACAACAACAACAACATGATCTACAGAGCTTGATGCTAGCTAAGGTAATGTTAACAGAGCACCTTTCCTTCAACTATTGAACGGACTGCTACAGGCGTGTTTAGTTTGCCGAAAGTCAAAATAAGCCTAAGGAAGTATTGTGTTACGCAGGTGAGCCCATGGAATGGAATATCTAATTAACACCCTTTGACCTTGAGCCAAAAGACAAACGGTCTGGTACATATGTTAATTCAAATCGGGCTTGCAATGATATCACATTACCCTAATATCTTATCAATCAGAATATCACATTCCACAGAATTAAACAGAAAAAACCCAACAAATTCTTCTTTTAATTCACCACTCAACTCATTATTAGGGTGAATAAACCAAGGTGTGAAAATGTGTTGGGTTTTTTTTGGTCAGATATTTTTAAATTACGCAGTAAATTTGATAACGTTTGTTGTAGAAAAATGTACACTGCTATACAAACGTTATTACAGTGCTCAATGAGATGAACCGAAGTACTGACGTGTCAAGTTGCCAACTGGAACACCCTATGAACAAATGGTACCGGTACCCATAAAAAAAAATAGAGAGGTCAGGCTACTGTGATAATCCCATTAATCTGTTTTTGATCACATTGTGTTATCAACTCAATGGAAATTACCCTTTAACTTCTATAAATTGGGACACTAATTTTGGGACAGTCCAAAGAAATAACATGTAAAACCCCCTGTGGTAAAGCCTATTTCTCTGTCCCAACTGCAAAAAGTTATAGGGTCAATTAAATTAAATTAAAACTATATTTAAATATTTGTTATTAGAATTTTTAATTAATTTTTTAAAACTATCATAAAAACTGAACATTTATTTTTTTCATCTAAGTGGTAAAAAAAATGTCTGTCTATATATTTAAGGTTTTGATGATAGTGTTCCCCAAAATGACACCATAGAGTTTTGTGCTGATTGAAAGTAAATGTTATTCCAGTGCTACAAAAGACAGTGTGTTTGATTTGTTTGATTGGGGTTTAACGTCGTATTCAAGGGTATTTCACTTATATGACTACCTGCCAGCCCAATGGGCGAAGGAAACCACCCACGACACCACTGGCAACAAACAAAGACAGGATGGGACAAATATAGGATGACAACAACAGGACGTAATACAGACACCACAAACAGATCGGCTTCCTGTTCACCATTAGCTCTGAGAGCACCGGGGTAACATGAAGCTCCCTCCAACCACCCGCCAAAAGACAGTGTGATTAAGTTTGGGATGGAAATAACAGCCGGTGATCAATGGTTACCGATCAATCGCACAATTACTGATCAAAATTAAATCACATTATTTATTGTTCAATTAGAATAACTGATCAGATTTGCAGCTTGATTTCAAAATAATGGGATCAAATTTTTTTGTGCTAAGTTCAACCGCTACCCTAACCAGTTTGCTACAACAAATAAAATTGATTAATTGATTGGTGTTTTACGCCATGCTTAAGGGTATTTCACCAATATGAAGGCTGTGTATTCCAACAATAATTGACACTAGCACAACCAACATGTAAAGCTTTTCCATAATGTTGGAAATTAAATTTTCCTGCAGTGCTAAGTAAAGCCAGCATTGCTACTCTTCAAACGAACTGCCCTTAGCCAGAGGACAGCAATAAAAAGTATAGAAATAAATGCATGTTAAAATGGTATCCTAAATAAATATTACATAAATCTGAGAGACCATGGTATCGGTATGTAGACAGACTAACACTATTTCTACAGGACATCCATTATGAACACAAACATCTCTTCAAATTGAAACATAACAAGTCTAACTCTAGCTTATGATTGCTTTGTGTAAATATTTCCACAATATATAATACCATCTATTCATAACAATATAAACACAGATCAATCAATCTATGTTTCTCTCCAAACCTATTGATCACTAGAGAATGATCTCTGCATACCTGGTACTCCATTATGATGTGTTCTCCAGTGGTTAACAGGGACAAGTATGGCAGAGTTTACTCTAACAGTGAACTAAATAGCCAGTCCTGGGCAGAAGCCCTGTCCGGACCTGTCCTTCACTAATCCTTGACAACCCAAACTGACAGAATTAATCTTGTAAATCCTTAAGCTAACCCAACAAGATCAGTTATGTTTGTAATTATGAAACACCCTAGGGGTTTCCAAAACAAGTAGAGTTCTGTGTGGCCATACAACTGCTGGACACAGCACCAGACAAACTGGTGGGTGTAGCTCTGAGTGACAGAAGAAAAGAGCAGAACAAGTGCACCAGAAAATCTGTACCTGTATACAGGTTAAGGGGTTAAATTGTCCAGTTTATCATTACTGTTATGAATTTCTTTCAAACACTTTTCCACAAATATGAATCTTGATTGATCTGATAAAATTGTTTACATGTAAATGTAAAAGAGATTTTTAGTTTCAGTAATTTAATTCTTACAAGGACTCGCTAGTCATATTGTCGTGAATGCATAAGTATGATTAGATAATATATCAGTGTACTGTATGTAGTATATATTTTAAAAATGTAGATATGTATACATAGGTTCGGAAATATATGTAGTTTTTGTTTTTTTGTTCCTTCCTTTTACATACAATATACATGTAACTGTATTGTATTTTTGAGACCTGTCATTTTATGATGGATTATTATTTTTTTTTTTTACATTACTTATTCCATGCACTTGTATTTCTTACACTATTTCTCCTTCATTTACTTATCTTTATATTTATTATGGTTTGAAGCATCAAAAGCAGTTCTGTAGTATTGAGGGCCTTAAGGAAGAACAATTTTTGTAAATTGATTCAGCTACCCTCGTAAAATAAAGATATGTTTTATTCACAGTTTGTCAATATCTCTGTTTGATTGATTGGGGTATAATGTCGTAGTCAAGGGTTTTTCGCTTATATGACAATGGAATATTCCTTGCTAAAATAAGGTGCAAAACCAGTAGAAAAGCTTCTGATTGGTTGTAAGCAGCTACTTAAGTATGGGGAGGATTTTGGAATAGCCATTTTTGGAAAAAGGCTCTTATATGTACTTTTGTTACTTCTGATTAAAACTTCTGTGTACAACTTTCAGTTGGTCTTAGTTGCTGGACAATAATTTTTGTGATCCTAAGACCTTATTAACATTTTGATTGATTGATTGATTGGGGTTTAACGTCATACTCAAGGGTATTTCACTTATATGACGAAGTGCCAGCCCAAAGGGTGAAAGAAACCACCCTCGACACAACAGGCAACAAACAAAGACAGGACAGCAACAACAGGACACAATACAGACACCTCAAACAGATCGGCTTCCTGTTTCCCTTTAGCTCTGAGAGCACCAGGGCAACATGAAACTCCCTCCAACCGCCCGCTATTATCATTTTGAGGAAAACGACGCTCATTGTCAGGCCCCCTAGACCCCTCTCAATGTTTTAGACCTCTAATCAAGGGTTATTTAACTCATTCCAAAGTATGCCAGCATTTGGGATGAAGCATGTAACACCCTAAACATCACTCACCACACAAAATCACTAGACAATCACAAGACAAAAAACGAAGAGGACGAAAAATGAAGAGGACACAACATATATGCTTAATGTTGCCCACTTTGTGTTGTCCTGAGGGCAACAGGAAGCTCTCTCAAACTACCTGCACTCTCCAGCGAACAAAAAGTATCTTTCTATTTGAAACTGAATGAAAATAGAACAGAAATCAATATCTAGATGCCTACAAAACTACAATTAGTTCTACCTGTAAAGAAAACAGCTAGAGTACAGCTAGTAATTGTTGATATTGAGCCTATCTCAATAACATACCGTGGATGAAGAGGATTGGGACGTTCGACCATAAACTCGCTGAAATACATAATTTCATTGTAATAAATACAGCAATTAATGAATCACTTACATGATGATTCAAAACAGGACTACACAGCTTTGTTAGATTTGAGTAATGATTTTTTTTTCAAAGATAACCATCTGTATTGCACAAGCAATCAAATTAGCATAGCCATTAATTAGTTAATTTATAAAAGGGAACTGACTTCATTCAAATTCATTGTTCAAAAAACACAGTCGGTCACCAGTGTGTCTTTCCCTTCAAAGACAGATATACTACACCAATACTAAGGCCTATGGCAACCCTTAGCCATACAAGGACCACGGATCAATAGAATGAAGTTTTTTTAGGGGCCCAATATACATGTAGGCCCCTCAAATTCACTTAAAACTCAATTTTAACTGTAAAATACACAAATTTTCCCCTTTAAAACTATTAAAATTCAAAAATTCAATTTCAGTCAAAGCTTTTATTATTAAAAATCAAGTTTTCATCTAAGGTCTGTCAAATCAGATTATTATTCAATTTTATTAAAAAGAAAAGTATATGACGACAGTGTTTTCCTACAATAATTTGCACTAGCACAATTACATGTACATGTATGAAGGTCTGAAGTGTTTTCATAATGTTGGGAAGTTAATCTTCCTCCAGTGCTAAGTAAAGACAGCATTGCTAATTTACACAACAAACTGCCATTAGCCAGAGGGCACTCAGCAACAGAAAGCTTTCTCCTAACAGCTTGTGATTGTCATAACAGACTCAGAGCCATGACTGTTCAGTTTGATTGGGGTTTAATGTCGTAGGCCTACTCAAGGGTATTTTACTTATATGAAGAAGTATTGTCCCCTTCACACTGCACCTAGT
>JAVFBW010045046.1:6719-17923 GCA_034783835.1 Mopalia ciliata
CCCCCCCCCCCCCCCCCCCCCCCCCCCCCCCACTGAACCAGCTTGCACTAATTGCCGCAACACAATACACATTCGCTTGAAACAATAATGGAATACCAGCAGGGTGCTGGCAATTTTTTAAAAGTTTCTTGCATCGAACTGTATCACAATTCTCACGCTTAAATTTCAATAACTTTTAACTAGAATTCTCATATTATTATTTCGTTAATTGCAGGACATGAAAGCAAATATTCTAATAATGAAATAATACAAAAAATGAAAAAGAAATTCTGTCCAAGGAGCTGTCCATTCATAAATAACTTATTCTTATATTTAAAAGAACATGCAACATCAATTCATAAATACATTATAATGGGAAAATGTCCATAGGGACAATTGTCCTAGGCCGGGGGCAAATGTCAACAGGGTCAAATGTCCTGGATTTCAATCCATCAAAATACCCTTAAGTATGACATTTAACCCTAATAAACAAAATCACATACCGTCTAACTTTTAGGTGAACTGACCGTCTACTGCATGCATGTGTGCAGCGTATTGAAACCATGGCAATGAATTACTGACTAAGTTACAGCACACCCAATTAGGTGTAGTTACACTGATAGCTTGTCATTTTTGTTGGTAGAAACTGACACTCACATGTTCGTTACATGTAGAAATTGAATACCCCCTTATTTTTATAATCTCAATAAGTGTAACTAAACTTGAACCATTCAGTTTGTTTCTGTGTATAATACAGCAACAACTTTGTTTTCTGTGTCTTGAGTTTGATTGGGTTAAACCTTATCAAACCAACAACATTATATAAGGTGTAACCTTAGGTCAACAAACAGCTTTGATGATGCTTTTGTGCCATGAACTGAAGGGTCTTAAATAGTGCAAATTCATTTCTCACTAGGTTAAAGCACACCCACTATTATCATTTATACCTGTAGTCAAATCGATAGCAGGATAATTGTCATAGATGTTGAACAATTTAGATATATTCTCCATCACTTGAACCGTTCAGTTTGATTCTGTATGTAATATAAAAATTATTATTATTTGCTTTGTTTTTTTGTCTCTTGCAGGCCTTACTCCACCCATATTTCTTCACGGAGCCTTTACCAGCACACCATTTCGAGCTACCGATACCTCAACGTAGTCGACGACTTCACAGACGGCAGCACGTTCATGATTATAATATAGACACACCCCTAGAAAAATCCCTCATAGACCCGGAACTACTGGCTCCTTTTGCTGTACCATTTGAGTGATCCAGTATGAATGGTATTTCATAACTGTAAAAGGTTACCCATGAACAACTAAAGATCTGTTTAGAAACTTGTCGTTGTGAGTTTATCTAGAACATGAGAAGATTCTTCTATTTTAATTATTCGACATCCCTGTGCCAGTGTGATTTGTAGAAATGTAAAAGAGAGAAGTTTCTTTTACCATTGTATACACACTATCAACACTAGTGAATTGCATATGGCTGTAGTATATGCAAAATTAGTTTCAGAGTTTATGTTCTGAAGCTGAAAGAGCTGGGAACTGTGAATTCTCAAAACCACTGGGAACTGTGAATTCTCCACACAAAACCACTGGGAACTGTGAATTATCCACACAAAACCGCTGGGAACTGTGAATTATCCACACAAAACAGCTAGAAACTGTGATTTCTCCACATAAAAGCACCGGAAGCTGTGAATTCTCTACACAATACTGCTGGCTAATGTGAATTCTCAACACAAACTAGCTGGAAACTGAATTCTCCACAAAACCGTGGGAAACTGTGAATTCTCCACACAAAGCAGCTGAAAACTGAATTTTTCACACAAAGCAGCTGGAAACTGAGTTCTCCACACAAAATGGCTGGAAACAGTGAATTCTCCTCCACACAAAATGGCTGGAAACAGTGAATTCTCCACACAAAACCGCTGGAAACAATCAATTCTCCACACAAAATAGCTGGAAACTGAATTTTCCAAACATAAAAGCTGGAAACTGAATTCTCCACACAAAACAGCTGCAATCCGTAAATTCTCCACACAAAGCAGCAGGAAACCGTGAATTATCCAAACAAAACAGCTGGAAACTCTGAATTCTCCCACAAAACAGCTGGAAACTAAATTCTCCACACAAATCACCTGGAAACAGTGAATTTTCCAAACAAAACAACTGGACCCTGGATTTTCCACACTTAAGAGCTGGAAACGGTGAAATATCCACACAAAACAGATGGAAACTGAATTATCTACACAAAACAGCTGAAAACTGAATTCTCCAACAAAACAGCTGGAAACTGTGAATTCTCCACACATAACAACTGGAAACTGTGAATTCTCCACACAAAACAGCTGAAAACTGAATTCTCCCACCAAACGGCTGAAAACTGTGAGTTCTCCACACTTAACAGCTGGAAATTGAATTCTCCTCACAAACAGCGGGAAACTGAATTCTCCTCACAACACAGCTGGAAACTGAATTCTCCACACAACATAGCTGGAAACTGAATTCTCCACACAAATCACCTGGAAAAATGAATTCTCCTTACAAAACAGTTGGAAATGAATTTTCCACACAAAACAGCTGAAAATTGAATTCTTCTCACAAAACGGCTGGAAACAGTGAATTCTCCCTACCAAACTGCTGAAAACTGTGAATTCTCCACACATAACAGCTGGAAACTGAATTCTCCAAACAACACAGCTGGAAACTGAATTATCCAAACAAAACAGCTGGAAACTGAATTCTCCACACAAATCACCTGGAAACAGTGAATTTTCCAAATAAAACAGCTGGAAACAGTGAATTCTCCCCAAAAAACGGCTGCAAATTTAATTCTCCCCACAAAACGACTAGAAACCGTGAATTATCCTTACAAAATAGGTGAAAACTGTGAATTCTCCACACTTAACAGCTGAAAACTGTGAATTCTCCACACTTAACAGCTAAAAACTGTGAATTATCCACACTTAACAGTTGAAATCTGTGAATTCTTCTCATGATCGATCAGCACACACCGGAAGACTTAGCTGTGTAATAACTATGTGATCACTCATGACCATGGGTTGAGGAGAATGCCATTATCTTAGACCTTGTATGCAGTGATACAGTAACTCGCTAAAAAGGGATATGTAAGTCAGCTTTGACAGTTGAAAATGACTTCAATCTTTGGAAATTGATCGAATATGTAGGGTGAGAAAAAGGGTTATCGAACTGAAGCGTGTGTAATGATTACCGATGGATATTTGCTCGTCTATTCGTCTATTAAGTTCTAAAATCACTCGCCTCGGTCATTTATACCGCTTCCTCATCACTCACGTCAAAGCGTTATCCCCATCACGTGAAAGTGTTTGCATAAAAAGCAGATGACTACACCACCACTCGTAAGTGTTCTTAGGCACAGCAGACGTTTATACCACCAGGTGCAAGTGTTCTCATGTAAAGAGACGTCTACCCCGTACATTAAAGAATTCTATTATAAAGTAGAGACGGTTTCATAATCTGATTAGTCCAATATTTCTATAATATTAACCGTATTTTAAGCAGGTGTAAATAATATTCACGGTACTTTATGAACGCATTTATTTAGATCTGGCATAATCCAATATGTTGTCAATCGGTATCATATGTTTTGCCAATTTGATTTTACTTTAATCATCAGTAGGCCTATAGCTAGGAATCTCTTAACTATCATTAATGGCGACAATATTTACTTCATAAGTGTCGTTTTTGACAGATTTTTGTGAATGATGTTCTACATATTACACTCTACCAATTCAATTCCTCTTCTCTGTTCTCTTTTTGTTTGATGTCAGCGACGTCATTAGAGGCATGGGTTGCGCTACCCATGGGGTTTGGTTGTTTTGTTTGTTTGATTGGTGTTTAACGTCGTACTTTAGGGTTTTTCCCATATATGACGACGGATTGTCCACTTCACACTGTACACAGCCTTATTACGATGGAAAACCGAGAGGAAACCTCGTAAAAACAACCCCCGCGATTGCCGAAGCCATAACATGTGACTCGCTCATATACCTGATGGTCGACAGGCGGAATCGATCCTGTGAGCGGTCAAACAGTTGCATAGCGGTGGAAATTATGTAAACACTGTTTGTTTTGCAGTTAAAAGGGTTAATTCAAACCACCATCTGCACCGCTGGCGACAAAGAAAGACACGACAGGACTAATGTAAGACAAAGTAGGTTTCGAAAAAGAACCAAATCATAAGCATTACACTTGAAACCCATTAAATTAAACTACCGGTACCCTATCGTTGTTTGGTACTTTTATAGCATTCCGTGTTCTACTTAAAAATAATTTCAAACAAATATTTTCAAAATAATTTATTTTATATATGTTGAAAAGAAATTCAGTTATGTGAAAAACAATTCAACCTATCAGACAAATTCGACACTGTAAAATAAACCCTAATTCAACATAGGGGGAAACTTTCTTCACTTATGTAAAATAAAAAGGTCAGTGAAACTATTTTGTACATCAGTGAACTAAAAGCATGCAAGCCAACAAATACATGTATAGACGTCTCCCTCACAACCTCGATTTGGCAGCAATAAATTTGCTCCAAAACTACACTCTGATCAGAAGCACATCCATCATCTGTGTTTCACAAATCATTTGTTATTTTCTGGAAAAGAGTAAATCAAGGAAAATACATTTCTAAAACAGGCCTACAATTGGGAAACGATTCTTTGGGGACCATTACTCCGTCTCATTCATCGAGAATCCAAGAAATCGCCACATTTGAATAAAAGTGCCCTACCAGAGCGGTTCATTTATCAATGGGTTCTTGGATCTGTACATGAGCAGATGAAACATGCTTTTGTTTTACTGGGACATTGTTATTTCATGTTGTAAAAGTGTTTTCTGTATTCTGTTTCCAAGTTTCAAAAAATACACATTTTGCATTTGTGTCAGCAAAATGGTCCACTGCAAGCTGTTGTTGAAATGGTGGGTAAGCGTGGGTATAACAGGCAACAACTGTTTTGATTTTAAAGACTAATATTATTATGTTTGTTTGTCTGTTTGATTGGGGTTTAACGTAGATTGACGGACGGACAAACTCCAAACAATGCTACATGGATAGCCTGACAGGGAACAGTCCCAATATGTCAGCTTTGAGCTCGAATTTTACAGGAGGTAGAGGAGAAGTAAAGTATAGACGAATGGACGGACAGTCAACCTTCCAATAACGTTACATGATTGTCATCATGACAGGACACGTTCCCAATATGTCAGCTGCTGAATATAATAAATTTCACCTGGATACATGGAGTACTTCTGGGAATTGAGCTGGGAATATGACAGGATATAGAGTGGAGACGGACAGATGGACGGACTGTCAGACGGACGGCACCTATCTTGCGGGGGTATAAAAATAATAAACTTTTGTACGCACCGTCTTGGTTGGTGATCAGCTCCGCTTTCTCTTTGAGCCACTTCTCGCGGTGTGGACAAGGGTAAATCTCACTGTACACATGTTTGAGCTCTAGTCCCAATGTTACCACCTTGGATGTTGCATCGTGAAATGGCGCCTGGAACTCTTGTATTGTCCGGAAATAAACATCAGTGTTTATATTGTCAAATTCTTCCTATATGAGAACAAGAAGAGAGAACTAGTTACAACAAACCCGGGGTAACACATTTTGTGTTGCAGGTTGCAAGTGTCAAGTATGAACATCAAATGCTCTAACATCGCACCATTTCAAAAGGTAAAATCAATATTTCCTCTATGTGGAAAAGAATTATACATATGCAACAAGACTTTCACATTTGTGGAAAAGAATTTTGCATATGCAAAAAAGAATTTCACATATTTAAAATTAATTATTTATTTGACATATGTTGAAAAGAATTTCACTTATGTAAAAAAGAATTTAACATGTGGGAAAAAGAATTCGACATATGTAAAAAAAAAAAAGCCTTTATTCAACATATGTGGAAATCTTATTTACTGATATTTACAGACATCCCTCACAGCCTGTATTTAGAGGCAATGAATTTGCCACAAAAGTACAATCTGTTCGCAAGGACATCCACCTTCTGAATTTAGCAAAGCATTTATTATTTTCTAGCGAAGAATAAATGAGAGGAACTACGTTTGTTTAATAGACCTACAGTTGCGACCGATTCTGTAGAGAGCATTACTACGTCTAATTCGTCGCGAAAATAAAATGATGTAGACTACACTAAATGTACTTAGTAAGAATAAACCCATCGCTTGATATAATATTCACTCTTTATTTGTCTTTTTAATTGGCATTTTTCATAATAAAATGCATGGTTTTGTATTGTTGGCTGTACGCTCAGTATATAAATCGATACATTGTTTTCTTATCATTAATTATGCGATTTCCATAAATTGAAAACTATATCTTCAATGAGATTGAACCTTTGTGAGAAAGGTTATATGAAGAAGAGGTCCTCCAGGCACTGTTGTGGCTTATATCACTCTCAAATTCAAGTCAAAATCAGCAAGCTACCTGAGTTATGTCCCCTTGTTTAACCATTTCTACAAATACATCAGTCATGCCTTGGTATATGTGAGCTACTGGAACGTTAATTTCTCCATTGTGGTCATCCGGAACACCTGATCCGACGTTTAACAACAGGATTTGTCCACCTGAAATAAATAAATGTGTCAGTCGTATGTGAAGGCCTACACTACCTTATGTTTGCTCAACCCTTACTGGCTGTACAATATTGCTTTATAAATACGTGGAAGGGGGTCTTAGATATACTCTGAAATAAATATTACTTCCCCTGCAACACTAATCTTCAATATACTTTTAAAGTTAATAAGGTATAGATTTGTTTGTTTGTTTGTTTGATTGGGGTTTAACGTCGTACTCTAGGGTATTTTACTTATATGACGACGTACCAGCCCAATGGGTTTGTTGGTTTATTTTTTTTGTTTAATTTGTGTTTAACATCGTACTCAAGGGTATTTCACTTATATGACGACGGATTGTCAACGTCACACTGCACCTAGCCTTATTGCGGTGGAAAACCGGGAGGGAAAACTACCCACATAAAAACCAGCTACGTGATTGCCGGAGCCACAACATGGGAATCGCTCATATACTTGATGGTCGACAGGCGGACTCAATCCCGTGAACGGTACATCGAAGCAGGTTCAGTTAAGTAAGCGAATACGCGACCACTAATCCACGGCCGCAGCCCAATGGGTAAAAAATTGACACCACTGGCAACAAACAAAGACAAGACCGGACAACAAAATGACAACGACAGGACGCAATACAGATACTGGCTTCCTGTTCCCCTTTAGCTCCGAGGGCACCAGGGCAACATGAAGCTAACTCCAACCGCCCGCGATAAGGTATAGAAGATGGGAAAACAAGTTTCGCTTGTATTGATTATGTAAGACTTTGTTATTCAAACAAAATGTATGCCAGGCATTTTCTCGCACTTAAACCTTCCCCGCCGTTTTCGTGCTGACATTTGGAACCATGAACTAGGTTACTACTTACCAGGTTTCAATTCCTTTGCACGTTGAACCAGAAATGTTTCCCAATCACCTGCTGCTTGTGTTTGGTAGAGTTCTAACTCTCTCCCTCTCGCCTGGGTTGGGTCGATGGTTCCTCTCAACACACACGGCCTATCATTATATTCAATAGTATCTAATGGATGTGGTGCATACATAATGTAAGTGCATCTTAATAGGGCGTTTTAAATTACTTGTTTGATATGAAATTCATTTCATAGATAATGGTTGTAGCCATGCTCAAGAGTTTGACACTTCTATGACAGTAATTGCACTAGCACTACTATAAAAGGTTAAGTGATTTGTAATGCTGGAGGTTAATTTACCCCAAGTTTTGAGTAAAGATAGAATTGCTAAGCTCTAAAACAATTTTTTGCCTAACTAGATGGGGTGAATTGTTTTGAATCTTGTAAGGACTGGCTGCAAAAGGGCTATTGAATTAATTCATGAGTCTAATCGTTGTTAAGGTCATATTAGCTACTTGCGTTAAAGTGTCCCAAGCTCAGACGATTCCAAAGCCATAAAGCAACATAGTTCTAAATGACGTCTTACCTTCCCCATTTTCTTTTCTTTTTTGGGGGGGGTCATTAATATAGGTTTGTTTGTGTGGCTTGGAGTTTAACGTCGTACTCAAAGCAATTTCACGTATATGACGACGGATTGTCTACTTCTATTTTGCCGATGGAAAAACGGAAGGAAGCCTCGTATTGACCACTTCCGCTATTGCGTATGGATCGTATGGATCCTTCACATACCGGGGTTCGACATACGGATTTCAACCGTCTAATTTCAACCCCTTAACATCAGTTAAAACACCCCCAAACTGTTGTTCAAAATTGTTTACAATTAGTCGGCATGGATTTCCAACGATACGTTTTAACTCAATGTAGACCTATAATCGACCATAACACAAATATGTTTACATGCAAAAAGGCATATCCTGTTATCTTTTAAAATAAGCATCCTTGAAGTATACCTGCCGCTCAGCCGATGATTAGAATGTGCACAGAAAAGCAGATCGATGCTATTTGGTGGAAGACACTGGGAGTAAAAACTGGTTCCACACGCCACTGTGTATACGTTATGAAATTCATCATGTAATGCCGGAATGTTAGGTTCCAACCCTGAAAATATTTAAGTTAATTATGTTCATTAGATAAAAACAATGACAAAATCTAACAATTTCAAAAGATTGTAAGGATACATTTCACTGATACATACTTTATTTATTTGATAAATTTACCCCACTTACCATTAACTCTTTTAAATATTGGTATAAAGTCGTTGATTGGCTGATCTTCATAGACGAGAAGTATTGGTAGTTCGTCGCCAAATTTCTTCCTCAGTAATTCTGAAGCAAAGCAGACAAATGGTTAAAACATTTGATTTTGGAACTGAAAACAGGTCAATCAGAAGGGAAAACATATTGCTCATATATCTCTGATCAAGGATCTTCTCAATTGATTAAATCCGTGAGGTGATATTTGATAAATTACAGTAAATTGTAGGGTCGTCATCATGAAAATTTTAACTGTATAATGACACTGGGATTATGCTACTTTTTTAAAGTAAGTTACAAATTTTATTATTCTTCAATCATTTTTATCCATTTATTTTATGTTGACACACATAACACTTTCGCAGTTGGATTTTTCCGATAACTGTGTGTAAGAGTAAAGATCCGTCACATGGCTTCCTGGGAAGACCGTGATGTTGAGTGTTCATATAAAAATTAAATCTGCATTAAAAACCTAGATTGAAACAAAATGCGATACTGCTAAAAAAAAATCCCAGATTGCTGTGCACATTCCCAAAGCTTCAAGGTGTGTGTGTGACTTCAATTTTGACATCTCGGAATAATGACCAAGAGGCAAAAACCCGCATGTCATTCATGTGAGATAAAACGTGACATTTCTTTTTATCCTGGGTAAAGGTTATAATACACTCTTTAAAAAAAGAGAATTTGAAAAAGTAGCTTATTCTTTTTAGGCGGCACGACCAAATACACCTGTTGTAATGATATATATTTGTTTCTAACGTCCATGTTAACCAAACCCGCGCTCAAACGCAACTCTTAGTGATGTAGAACGCTGTTAATGGTCGTTTTTATTATGATCGTGAAACTCATCGTGAAAAACATGCAAGTAAAAGTCAAAATAACCGATTTGCACGTGCAAAGCATGAGTAAAGGGCTCAACTATAAAAAAAAACAAATGAATCAGGCAGATTTGTGACAATTATCGAAACTTAGGATCGAAGAACATGCCACGTCTCAACGCAGCCGACAGAAATATTGCCATTGGGCGTTTGCAAGCTGGCAATTGCGAGGAGCTTCAACGTTCATCCTAGCACGATAACAAGCTTATGGGATCGGTATGTTCATACCAATACTGTAAATGACCGTCCAAGATCGGGGAGGCCTCGAGTCACCACATCGGGTCCGATGGTGTAACAGAGTACAGCAATGAAATCTGCAACATTGGAGGAGAATATGGTTGTCAGATGAGTCACGTTTTCTGCTCAGGCGATGTAACGACAGACAGCGTGTTTATGGGAGACGAAATGAAAGACATGCACCAAACAGTATAAGGAAAGTTGACAGATTCGGCAGGGGAGATGTCATGGTGTGGGGTGCCTTCTCCTACAACAGAAAATCGGAACTCGTGCTGTGAGGGGCAATTTGACAGCCGCTCGCCACATTGATGACATTCTCCGTCCACACGTCCTTCCGCTTTACAGCCTCCAGAGGGAGCTATTCCAACACGATAATGCTCGACCCCACACGGTACGTGCTACCACTACCTCACCAACAACAACTTCAATGTCCTCCCATGGCCCTCCAAATCTCCGGATTTGAACCCTATCGAGCATCTGTGGGACCAAATCAATAGACGAGTGCGTCAGCGCCAAAATCAATCAGTGGCCCTTGATCAGCTGTTCCACATGTTGCAGGAAGAGTGGGGAAGGATTCCACAGACGAACATCCAACGATTGATTCGTTCCATACCCAGGCGATGACGCGCAGTTCTGGCTGCAAGGGGTGGTCACACAAGGTATTGACTTTGGTTCAACCCAGTGGACAGTTGTGTAGGCAGATGGGACTGTAAATTTCGAGACTGGTGTTCCATACACCAATGTGTAATTGAGCCGAATTTCATATACGTTCATTGATGACATTGTGATTTCAATTCATTTGAATAACATATATGTCAACTTTGAAAATTCTCTTTTGTGTTTCTTTTTTTGAAGAGTGTATTAACTCTGATAAACTAAAAATTATCGCTTTGTCTATCCATAACCGTTAATGATCTGCATGGAACCATCATAAATCCATTTTCCCAAAACCAGATAATCTCTTTTCGTTGTAGTGGTTCCATATTGAAAAATCATCTTTTCTGAAGAACTTTCAAAGAACCATTATTCCTAAGAGGTTAGTTTGTAAGCTCGACATAGTTTTAAAAAAGATGTATTGAAGATAAAAGAGTTTAACCAGAACTGTTAAATGTGTTCTATGCCGACGGGTCATCTGTACCAATGGCGTGTGTGCCCTCAAAGCAAAACCAACTATTTATTCATCACAATGTACTATTGTCTAAGAAAGATATATGGATCTGGGCCCAGTTGCTCGAAGCACTATTAAATTTAAACCTCTATTAGATGACGTCACGCCATGTTGAAGGCCTATCTCTAACTCGGT
>JAVFBW010045157.1:0-17922 GCA_034783835.1 Mopalia ciliata
GGTCTTGCCTGGAATTGGTGCTGGGTTTGTTATTGGTTATGCGAATCAAGAATAACCAATCCACTGCTAACTTTTAGCCGAAAGTGATCTTCAGCTATCTAGTTCCCCCATGTGAATGGTCCAGGAAATTCAAACATGGGAAAATATGTGTTGAAATACAACATAAATTGTAGTTTTTGTGCACATCCGTCACTTTACAGCCAGCAGTGAGTACAGAAGCATTCGCTCAGTGAATTAAATGAAGAATAAGCGTAAAACTTTTTCATTTATATAAGCGGCAATAGCTTAGGCCTTGTCTGTTCGCCAATTCAATTTCTTTTCTTTACGGAAATAAAAACTATTAATAAAAACTATTAATGAAAACTATTTATATAAGCCATTAAATCGGATAGAACAAAATCATAACCATTATATTAAAAACAACCAAGAAGCATTAGTTTAAGTTGTTCGGCTGACGACAACAGTGCCACTGCCGACGTGTGGTTGTTTTCATATATTCTGAAATGACTTATAAAGTCACTTCGAGGGGATAACGTTTACCAGTGATCCGACAGAGCGCAAGTATAATTCAGGTAAATATATGCCATTATAAATCTTCTTGTTGGATAGTCTCGTCACCCACTGTACAACAACGCCTACATGAGGGTTATTGGCGGGTTCACTTGGATGTCGTTACGTATCTTAAATAAATTAATTAAAAAACACAGTCATTTTAATTTGTTGTTTATTTTACTGTCATAGTTTATGTGTTGAAGCACTCAACAAACACGGACCCAGCAAGCAGTCCAGTCTAATTGATTGTAATTGAGTTACAAAGATTAATGGATCTGGGATTAGGTGTTACTTAGTGACAGTATAATCTCTACTCTTTCTCTCTCACTCTGACCTATATTCACACGTTTAGACAAAAGTAGAAAACACAACTACACGAGAGCGTTCGAGTTTTAGGTTTGCCGTATTTCAAAGTGAATTAAAATTACCAAAATGTGACGTTTAATCTACACGATAAGTTGATTACGTAGTATCGTCTACAGGTGTGTAATTTGCAACAGTGCTGCACTGCGGATGCTGCGGGTTCTTTAGTCTTTATAAAAGATCTATTTCGGCTCACATTATAGAGAAAGAAATCCCGGTCTTGGTGCAGTTATAGTTCATTTTTAGCTTGCCTCTAAAGCTCATAATTTAGGATTTGGATCAATGAAAGTAAAAATCTTTAATATTATATAGTTCAGTTACTGGAATGGTCGCCCTACAAGGCAAAGAACTCTGGTCCGTTCCACGATGGAAGCATACACCGTTTATTTTATCTACATTTATTATACTCATTTTTATATGTATAAAGAAAACATGAGACGATTCTTCGGTTTTAATCAACCGACATCACTATACCACTGTAATTTATTTGTATAATTATGTATATACGATAAATAATAAAGTAGCTTTGTTATTCGACAAACAGAGAAATTAGCCGTCTTAATTAGGAATACAATTCGGGGCATTCTATTGGGAGCCCCGAAATTAGTCGGTATATAGGGTTACCCCTGCTAATTAAAGGTCTTGGTCTCGTTCCCCTTTGGGCGCCGGTCGTTTTTTTCTTCGTCTACGTGTGTAAAAGAACAAAAAAGGCACTTAGGCCTATAAAGCAAAGAAGCCTTATTTTTTAACAAAAAATGGCGATTGTAAAGCTGCACAAACTAGCTTTCAAAAATCATGTCAAATCATGCTAAATAACATAAATTATTTAATTATACTTTTAAGGATATTATAATATTGATTCTTGATGTTAGTTTATAAAATCATGGAGTAAATTGTCTGTATATCCCTAGAGCTACCGCAAACACTCAGATTCTAAAAGACAAGTCATAGTTAGGCAAACACGGGTACACATGTGACCATAGTTCGGCGAACTAGACAATTCAGTCTTGGTTGCGCTGCGCTGTGAGTGTCTAGAGAGAGCTAGACAGACGGGATCAATACAATGTCAATATTTATTATATATTAATTCAAAATCGATAAGTTAAGAAAAGCTTAGTGAACAGGGCAAAACTAAAAAATCTATTTTCGCGGCGAAATGTGGCGTGATATAACATAAGAAAGAAAGGGGGGAAAAAAGTAAAATTCTGAGTCACAACTGACCCTCTTACGGAAGTGTAAGATGTTTTCTTTTAGCTTATAGAAGTTTATATAATACGACTATGACTAGAAAATTTTGGAAAATAAGGTCACACAGTGAAAGAACAGTGCAAATAAATACCAAAACATATATTATATACAACAGTACAAACACATAAACATGCTAGAAATTATACCATACGGTAAAGCCAGAAACAAGCAAAGAAACAGAACAGAATACAAAAACAAAAAGCCAAAAAACATTCGTACGCAGTTAATACTCTAAAGTTACTATTTTTGTTGTTGCATCCAACGTGTTTTGAAAATATATATCCGTATGTATTAGATTTCAGGGCTAACACTCGGAGTTATTGTAACACTCTTTGAGCCTGAAGTTCTTGTTTGTAAAATAAGATGTATTGACTAAGCCTGTCTAGTAGAAGATTCTATAATAAAGAGGCATATTAGGGTGATGAATATCGATAACTGTTTCATGCGAAATTTATTTTACGTCAAGAATTTGTTTATAACTAGAATATATAACGAGATTTCAGCGTCAGTACGTCATGGAGATATAGATTAGCTGCTTTTGATATTAAATTCTCGCCATTCTTTCGTGCTCATCCATAGCTCAGTCGGCAGAGAGCTGTAACTGTCAACCAAAGTTCCAGAGTGCTATATCCACTGAAGTCATACGGGCTTTTCTTTCTTTACATTTATAAGAAACAAATATTACATGCGACTGTATATGATAATTACTATCTCCGTCTATTCCGTGACAGGTTTCTTTCTCCAAAATTTTCTGAATTAGAATTTATCTAAACTAAGAAAGTGGTATCCCATAATCAGGAGAATAGTGTTATTGTTAACTTTCTAAAAGATACAAATTCATGTATCTTCATTAAAACCAAATATTTATCATTTTCAAGAAAGAGTTGACAAAGAATCCCAAGAGAGAGAAAGAAACTCAAGAACATAGACAACAATATTTTTGTAAAATATATGGCCATGTTTATAGTGCCAGAAGATCCTTATGCGTAGACATGACTATGTTGTTATTGTAAACAGAGATTCATTGGATTATGTGGAAATTTCGAATAGCATTTTCCCAGCGACAAGTGGTCGTAGATGTTCGCATGATTAGCTTTATTAGTGAGATAAGAGGTGTTAAGTGTTATCAGTATAGTGGGGAGAATGCAGGGGGATGTCAGCTCTGTTTTACACCCAGTCGTGATCCCATAGCCTTCCGAAACCATTAACTAATTGACTTATTTCATCCCTCGGATTGTGAGCTTAAAATCTTGCCTGAAACTTCCCATAGTGTTCCTGTCCAGGCGCAATTTCCTTTATTGTCAACGAAAATGGAAACTTGCTTACTCCACGATGTCTCGTAGATTACTAAGACGGGTGCCAGAATAAATTGTTTTAATTAATGACAAGCGTTGAACAGAAGCAAAGTTAGGCGGTTAATCAGACCATTTGAAAACAGTGGGTTGTTTTTACAATTATCGGCCCGCGATCCTATCAGACAGTCTCTCTGGTTCTCGGCCTATCACGTTACAGCTCGGCCCCAACAAAGGGGAGAGAACCCTGTGACGTCACGCCCAGTAGCCTCTCTTAACATGGCTGGCTCTGACAAGGGACCTCAGTTTCACTGTCTGATGCTTCAACTAGCTATTCGCGTCTTTAAAGCCAATAACAAACAATTTCACGAGCAATAGTTGACCAGACGCGCCTGGGAACATGTGGCCCAGTATTGAAGGAGTTGTTCTCTAGTTATACAAACACTTCCAGTACGTTCAGCATTATATCAACTGTCAAAGAAGTACCCCGCTTTTCTGGTGCTGAATGTTATAGTAGAGTTGTTTTGGATAGAGGGTAAAGGGCATATTTTGGAGCTAGATTGCCCGGTACCAGCAAGATTGCCAACATTAGGTCTCATCGACTTACACGAGGGAGTTATTGTTAAAGGATACAAGGAAGCAATAATCGCGGAGTTTTGTGCAGAAATCTGACAGCTGAGTCTGGGAGTTGTATCGACTATCAATGGACTGTCTTAGCGATACATTGGGTTTGGAATCATTCGTTGGTGACTGTACTATAGCTCATAATTCTCTCAACATGCATTTATCCACCGCTGGATCCACTTCTCTAGGTACCCATGACTTATCCCATACAGGTAGCTTAGAGGATAGTATAGGCGACAAGGCATCGAGCCCAGGTGAGACATGTTAGTACTCGACATTTTCTATCTCTTATAATAACCTTATAGTTATTTGCTCTTTTTACCTATAACTCGTATGTTCAAATTAAAATATAATCTCATTTTTACCTCTGAATTGTTCTTTCCTTTGAACTGTGCAGATTAATGATAAAATGGCACGTCTCTGTTCTTTTCAAAGAGACATTACCATAAGGTTTGTAATAGACGCAAGGGAATTGAGTTGAAATGTTTGCATTTTTGGCATATTGTCCAAGTTATCGCCTTCCAGAAAACGTCAAACTCAAGGCACTTTTAACTGTGCGCAATCTATATCTATAAATGACACTAAATTTCGGCACAAAGGTTTAGCTGTATTGCCAAGTGTTAATATACTGTGTAAGTATAGCTGACGTTTATATATTATATTAAATTGTCAATTTGTATTCCTACACTAGCAGGTCTTGTAATTTATAGGTATTACCAGTAACATATTATTATTATAGAAAGAAACAAATAGTTTATAGCAATTTGGAAAATAAAAACATGTAGAATCGGAGAAAATTTACGCAAGGAAGAATAAATTAAAATATGATTTATTTGATAAACACAAATTGTAAGCCATAATTTGTTTCGTGTATAAATACTTAGAATGCTACAGTATACTCATTTCACATTAGCCGCAATGAAAATCATATTTAATATTGAGTTAACCCTGATCTATGCAATGAAATTGGGTGTAAACCAAATATATTATTGTGAAGAAACAAATCACAACAAAAGTTTATTGGCCAGCGAAAACAATGTTAACAAATAGATCCTGGTGCTTTATTTTTATATTTTGTTTTAGCATACAAACTAGTTCTGCACAAACTGTTTTCATGTAAGAATTTACCATGCCCACAGTTGGGTCTATATGTTCAGTTGATGCTCTTGCACATCGATAAAGTTTAACTCCACCGCAGCCCCCGTAACTCTGTTGGTAACGTATGGTAGGTAACTCACAGTCAAGCAAGTCATGGGCTTATGTTCTTGTTTGGGAAATGAGTTGTCTATTTTAACGTTAATAAAGATATGGAATTGATGAACCTCAGCCTTTATTTTATGCAATACTCCCTATCATCAGGATATAATTATTTGTATCGATCTTCTGGTTTAATTGAATTTTGACAGTTTTGCATCATTAATAAAATCAACATTGATTTATTGGTTTTTGGTATTTGTATATTTCTTTAACGAAGAAATGAATCTTTCAATGGGAGCCTCCTTTGTAATTGCTTTACAAATCAACTCTTTTTCTCGATTCTAAAACAAAAATTGGATCCAAATTAGACAGTTCTATTAGAAAATTTTTTATTTCTAATAGTTTTGAAACGTTTGATGATTTCTTGTGATTTTGTTTTTCTTGCATTACTGATGGCGGGTCACATGCGTTTTTATTTTTAACCAAAGTATTTCCAAAGATGACCACAGTTTGGTCAAAAATATATATTTTATGAAGAAACACATTTTATGATTTCAAGTTCGGGTGTCCTTTCTGTTACTGATGCTATAAAGACTCCAAAAGAAATTCAAGCATGAAATTATTATTTTAATATTCTATTTGTGCTGCTATTAAAAAATTAGATTTATCCAACTGAAATATAATTTGTATAATTTGCATGTTTAATTACTGTACAATGTTCTTTAAATAATTGCCCGTCAAAGTGTTTGTACAAACAGTAATTGTATATGAAGTTAATTGGCTGTAGTTTATCATCATTAATTGCAATGCGTGTTGACACTTGGTCGGGTTAATTGCAGCCGTGCACGTGTGAGTTGCTGTTAAGTGCGTCTGTCAAGCACTGGCGATTTCGTACACCGACAAAATACTCAACTTTACCCAGCAGGATTTTAATTTATTTATTAACAAATAAAAACTGTCCTTGGTTTTCAGATTCCAGTGAAACTTCAAAATGTAAATTAGATGATGATTTTTCTGACGATGACAAAAAGAAGAAGAAGACTAGACGACAACGAACACATTTTACCAGTCAACAATTACAAGAATTAGAGGCGACATTCTCCAGGAATCGGTATCCGGATATGGCCACAAGAGAGGAGATTGCGGCCTGGACCAATTTGACAGAGGCCAGAGTTAGGGTAAGTCTTTTTTTTTTTTTTTTTTTTTACTAAATCGGGTGTTAGCAGAGATCTTCGTGCTGCTATGGTACTCTCAGACCTGAAGGGCAACACGAGGTCCACATGATTCTGGTATTAGCATGCGTTTTTTGATTGCCTTGTTGTTTTATTATGAGTTGTCACTGACGATAAAGATGTGGTTTTTTTCATACACTTGGCTGGTACATGTATAAGTGCGATTACCTTAAGTAAGGAGCAAAACCTAAAAAAGAAACATGAAAAAGTGTATCCACTGGAATCTGTACTGGTAATCTGGATGAAGAAAGTGGTATATACCAAAATACACAGAGAAGCCTGCGTTTGTTGAAAGGAACGAAAGGCTTTCCGAAAGTGTCTACTATTGCAATTTTATATTAGTTTATCTCATATCTTTTAATCAAAGAAAGGCAATTTGACTTGTAACGGCTTTGCTGAGATTACTTTTATTTGATATTAAACATTTTAAAATGTTCAGGCGAATTAATTCTGGCGTCAGGTATTAATTAGTAATTCTAGAAAAAATAAATTGTGCATTTCGGTCGATTTTCTCTTATACATCTCTGACTGATGATCATGGATTCTTGTTAGAGATTGATTCAGATAACTGTTCTTCTTTATGAGCAAAATGCAGTGTTAAACTGTCTTTTACAAGATGTTTTATGTTATAAAAATGTACCAGTTCCCTTTTTAGTGTTAATAATGTTAGACACATTCTGAATCAATATAAAATACGAAAAAATGTGATTTAAATAATCAAACTTGTAAATATATCATGCGATTTGAAAAAATGACTTTTTATTTGATGTTTAAAAATATCAATTAGTAACCGATAAATGTTATAACGGCTTTGCTTACCTTTTAGTAAAGTAGATTCTATACAATTCGTGCTCTTTTCTGTACCTTCATAATACGACCATAATGAAATCGTCAGTAAGTGTAACAAATAATGTAAAAATAATGCAGATATATAATTATGTATTGACACACCTTTGTTGAAACTCTTTGTGAATCGCCTTAATATAATTGGGAAATTAATTTCTAAATCACATGCATGGCGAAAAGTTCTGGCTGTGTATTAAAAGGATATCGGTTATAATTATATGCATTTTATTAAGCATCAGCCATTATTTGAATGCTCCAAATCAAATTTCATATTTATTTGAGAAAACGATCGGCTGTGGGGAAACTAAACAGTGTGTCCAGACAATGTACCATAATCGATGAAGGCATATTTGGTACTGAATTCTTTTCATATTTAGACAGATATACTTCGTCTTAAAATACTGGGCATACTTTAGCGTTGAATTCCTTTACAGTATATTTGCTTCTCAAATGCCTAAAATTGTTTGTTTTCAAGATGGCTGACTTCCGGTTTAACTTAAAACACTTCCATGATATTGTTTGCGTATTAGAAATAAGTTGACACCGGTGTTGTATGGAATAACTGACGTCCTTCGCTAAGACTGTCCGCCTGGGGTAGCCTTTGTATCGCCGACCTTCTCTGGGCCTTCTTCAAAGTTAAAAGTGGGGAGCGGTCAAAAATCATGCTTGCAATGCAGCCTGCTAAATCTTCACAAACACCCCCTAACACACTAAATCCCTCTGCCTTCCACGGGAGGTGCGTCTGGGCCAAAGAAAATGTACGAGTCTGTCGCTGGGTTTAATGGGATTTCAATCACTGTCTTGGGTTATACTCATAATTGTTCAACAGTTCAGGAGCCGTTTATCTAAGAATTACTGAAACTTTAACATATGTATAAGCAGTTAAATTTTCTAACTTCTTGGTTCACGCGTCAGACGGATTGCTGATCTGGGCTAAAGCACCTGACGGGGATTTAATATTTCGGCAATGGGTTTTGCCTGTTGCGTAATTTTGTAGGCTCAACAAGTAAAGATAATAAGTGTTTATCTTTAAATCTAGAAATAATCAAATCAATTATCTAATAATGCAATCAATCCGTCTGTAGCTCAGTCATCCAGCCAGACACATATCAATCAAATAATCAATCATTCATTCATCCAATCAATCAATCAATCAATCAATCAATCAATCAATCAATCAATCAATCAATCAATCAATCAATCAATAAATATGTCGATCAAATCAATCAATTAATCGATGAATTAATCAATCCAATTAATCCCATCTCTCATAGTTTCACTTTAAATCCCAATCAAACAAACATACATAAAATATTGAATTAAACAAACATCGATATTCAACTATTAATCAATGCGTTATTATACAACGTTGTCACAGAAGTTGAAATTTTATAATTCAAAATTCAAAAAGTGTATTAATGCATGTTGCTATTGTGTCTGTCCTCTTTTCTGTTATGCAAAATACAGAGCCTGCCAGGTGTATCATGTATTGTCATTTTGTGTTAACAATGTTAAGTCCGTTAAGATCTTTAGTATTCCTCTCACATTGCATGGCTACATCACATTGTTGGTCTTTATATCGTTAAGTAACTTAGAATCTTCCGTATTCACGCCAGATGAGAGGAATACCTAGTGTGTAGAGACTCACAGTATGTCGAATCAGTCTCTCCCGTCTTAACTGTGATTGCCCGGGTAAACAAGAATAGGGACTTTAATCAGGGTACGGGTAGATACTTATCGTGAACATAAGGGGTGGACTAGTTAACACAACTCAGACACCTCCGATGCGCTGAACAGTCTTAGCACATACATGGCACGCTACTATCAAAGAGCTCTACCCAAACTAGACAAACTTTGAGAAAAGAGCAAATCTCGGCTTTTCTTAATTGGTTTCCTTAATTAACTGTTCTCTAGTAGAATGCACCAGTTCGATATACATCTCGTATCATGCGAAGTTCAAGCTATTTTTTTACGATCCCAGTAGTCGAAAGTTAAATGTGAGTTTTAAGCTTCAGAAAAAAATAATAATGGATAGTTTTTATATAAAATAAATTCATGATTATGTATATAAATGATCAGTATCAGATCACTTTTTATCAAGTTATTTATCAATTTAGATGATAGTTAAAAATGATCTTAAAATTTACAACTGAATGTTGAAGCCAGCTCTTTATTTTGTAAGAAATATGTATTTTCCATTCCTCTTGAGCTCAATTTTTTAAACACACATTGATGTCGGTTCTTTTGTAAAAATCGAGAAAAAAATGATATCCTCTACACATTTTTATTTAAAAGAATAACACATTTACTCTTAAAATGAGAATTGTCGGTATTTAAGTTTTTTTAAGTTAATCAGTGCTTAGTATTTGATAGTCTGGGATAATAAATTATAATTGATTAATAAGAATTAATTTGGACCTATTCGATTTAAAATCTACCTTTAAAGTTTTTCTCTAACATAAACACAATTTAAGATGGAATTTCAAAAGCATATATTTTATAGATAATTTTTTTAATAATTATTTATATAGTTTAAAAAATAAAAATAAAAGAACAGCAAGAGAACTTAAGGGCCTCCACCGTAGAATAAATCCGTGACCTTTGGCTGGTAGTGTCTACATTTTATTATTTTATGCAATGTATAACACGAAATCTTAACACAATATTAACACAATAGCGACTAAGCAATTTATTCTTATGTCTTTACCGGTTTTACTTTACTAACCTAATGTAAAGAAATTAAGACTAAGTTGACCTTTGTCATATCTATGTAAAATGTACGTTCTTTGATGATCATTTAAAGCTTGTTGATTCGGCTCACTTCATTAGAGGCCCTATTTAACATGTTGTGTCTATTGAGAGTACGTCACGTTAATGCGAAGTCTTTAATTTACAGGAAAATAAACAGTTTCCCAACAAAAGGTCAAAGCAAAGGTTAAAACCGATATCCGATTCAATGTGTGCATTTAATTTAGCAACAGAAATCTTAAAGTCATTCCTATTGCAGATCCTACTTTTTGGTTTGTTTCGGTTTTAGTATAACTGTTCATTTGCGGAAGTACGTTTTTTCTTAGTGCCAATCGGTTTAATTTTGCTCGTTAATTTAAACTGTGTATAGCGTTAATATAAAGCAGAACCAGAAATTTTATCAAAAATATCCAAAATGCGAATCGGAAAAAAATAAAAATTAAAAAATAATAATCACAGGCATAGCTGGAAGAATCGAAATTTCTGCATTAAAATGTTTTTTTCAGAATATATATCAACAGAATTTAACAACTTGATAAGACTTTTTCAAATAAACAATAAACCATACATGTTAATTTAATTCATGTTATTTTAGTATACTAAATCTGCATTCTGAACCTTCAGAAAGTGGCTGAATTTTATACTTCATTAAAAACCCAGATACTCCTGTTTAATTTTATTATAACCCTTTTTTAACGTATACTCTTTTTATGTCAGATATAGACTGGTGTTAATTTGTTTTTGTCGTTTTAATATTATTTAATTTATAAACATTTAAAACAAAAAACAAAGGTGAAGTTGGACTTGAGCCACAGCCTGGAAATGTGGATAACTTCTAACTTTTCTAAAAGAGTGCCATCATAGAAAAAACCCAGAAAACGCAATGAGCACCAGACAGTGTTTATTAAATATTAAAGACACCAAGTAGGCCTATGTTAGTTTTATTAAAGCATACTCGAGATGAAATACAAAAACAGTTGTACAAGCGTTAGTAAAGTTGAGCAGATAGGTCAATACATGTTAGAGACATTGTACCTGAGACAGCTAAACTAAGGCATTATTTCAAAACCCTATGAAACATGGTTTAAGAGGTGACCGGGTGTTAAAATCTACTATGTACTTGTTGGCACATAATGCGTTGAAAAGCTTAGTGGTGCCGCCTGTAAGGAGCGCTGACAAAAATCGCTTGAGTTCTCCTTCGTAACCTAACATAGGTACACAGTTATCTTATCACATCTTACCAAAGCACATCTGACCTATAACTCAGACATTAGAACCATTTATTTACCAGACCATATAAGCCCGGCTGATCCAAACTGCCTTAGAAGTGTTTTTTTCGGCACGTTAAAATAATGCAAATAGTAACACAATGTCAGTGCGAATAACTGCATGTGCGATATACTAAAAAAAAACGCAAATTAATTATTTTTTTATTTTATGTTGATCATTCTTAATGATTTAGTTGTTTATCAGTATGCGCTTGTAGTCTCCAGCGCAAATTATTAAGTCTGTGAAATATGGTGGAATAGATCTGCAACCAATTCAGACGTATACTTACTGAGGGCACACAGCATCACTTTTACCTTAATTAACAAATAATTGTTTCTGACTATGTTATTGTTTGGATTTGTTGAATGGCAAATTGTTAAATGATTGTTCGAGTTTGAAACTTTGAAATATGACTGTATTTTTCAAAAGGCTAAAAATAAAATTGATAACAAAGTCATTAATATACTGTTTGTATTTGCTTGACCCGATTTTGAAAAATTGTTTTAATCTTTAAATTTTCAGGTATGGTTCAAAAACAGGCGGGCTAAGTGGAGAAAGAGGGAGAGGAACTTTGACACATTTAAGACTGGTTTCGGCCAGTTTAACGGCCTACCCGTGATGCAACCTTTTGACGACGGACTTTACGGAGGTTACTCCGCCTACAATAACTGGCCAGCAAAGATGCCAGGCACGCTCGGTTCAAAGGGCTTCCCCTGGACTCTGAACTCTGTGAATCACCTCTCATCTGTAGTCACAAGTCAGCCCATGTGTTTTTCTTCCTCACCAAGCTCGGGTAGTTCCAGTATGGTTGGCAATATGACTGTACCTACTGTTCCAAGCATGGCAACGAATATGGGTAGTTCTAGTGCAGCTTGTCCATATGGTCCTTCCGCCTCACCGTATATATATAACCGGGACCAGTGTTCCAGCAGTATAGCCTCGTTACGATTAAAGGCCAAGCACCATTCCTTTTATCCACCAATGAGTCCAAGACAAAGTACATTATCTGCTTGTCAGTATGCGGCGGTCGGAGGAGGAGGAGCCGTCTGAAACGTCCCATATACACAGTTTCCCATTTGACCTGTCGTGACGTCATATCCTTCTTGTTGTTGGGTCACTAAAAGTATTATCGGACTTCTACGTCACCTGATCTTGGGCTTGCTGTTCAAATATCTACCCGATCTAACGATCGATTAAAATACATCACATCCACTTGTAGATCGTATTCAATCATGGTTTCGACCTATCGGGTCCTTTGATCAGTTAACATTGGCCTCGACCAAGACAGGGACACATGATGACGTCATGGTTATTCTAGTGACGTAACAATTCTTCACCAATTAACCGGCCAGAGATGACTTGTATTTATTGCCAAAGATCTATAGGGAGTGTTAGGTTCTGACTTTGAATGAAATGATACTATTCATTTTGTAATAATTGTGTGGGGTCATGTTTTAACTCTCGATAATTACCAACTGCGATATTTGGGTTTGATGTCTGATAGTTTTGAGATATAGAATTGTTTTGTATCAAATGAGCATATGATAAACACTAAGATTAAAAAACACCAGCGAGCGCCATTGCGTTTTCAAAACTGGCAAATCAGTGTTCAGAAAGTTTGTTAAAGCGTATATTGGGTAGAAGATTTTTCAAAACTACTATTAAATGGACTTTTTTCTTTTTCCATTGTCCGATCATCTGTTATACGATAATAAAGGTGCAGGAAAGTTGAAAAATCTTAATAGATGTTCACACCTCAGTCAATATATTGATTTCGTGAACGCCATCAGCGCGAAACACAAGTACTGTAGGTATAGTGTATCATTGTCATCTTCACAGTTTGTAAAAATAAACGTTAGTAAATGGGTACACTCTAGGCCACGAGAAGACACCTTTATGGTATCAAGATCTGTGGATGTCTTTTTTTGGAAACCTTGAATCAAAAATGATAGTTTTCAGGCAAAATGTGTATGTTGATCTGTCGATCTATCTTTAAGTGATTATTCGAACTATTTATTTTGTCATTGTGCTAAAGAACAGTATCATGAAAAGCAACATTTAACATCTTAATTTCAGCATAGTTCCAATGCATGCTCGATTTAGCTCGTTTTGAAGATGTTGAACATAGTTTCGTGTAGGCATGCTTGCATCTTTTGTTTTATCTCTTCCAGATAGATTAATTTAAAAATAGTGATTTAATTCAAATATTTCAATTAAGAAATACTTCGCCCATGGAATGTTTGGAAACATTTTCGCATGCGCACACGAAGCTATGGAAGAAAGTAAAAAATTTGTTCATATGCAGAAAATTGTGTGTTATAAACTTAGAATGTTAAGAGCGCAAATATTATGTCACCCTTCCATTTGATAAGCATCTATATAACTTAAATCATAATTATAACTCATTTTCCATAATTAATACCAGTACATATTAATAAACCCGGCAGGGTGATTTATGTTGACTTTTGTAATATAGGTTTATTTCATATTTATAGTACGTTTACTTTGTGCCATCCATTCTATCATATACACACATATATATATATATATTAGTCTCGACTTTATACCTATTAATGAATGTTATATAAATTGATAAGTTGTGATTACTCTCTAGTGTAAGGGAAATAGGAATTATGATATGATAGATTTAATAGAAAAGATATTAGTTAAACTCTTAAAAAAGATTCGATATTTCGTTTGGTTTCATTCCTCGAAAAAATGTCTTAAATTAGGTTATGGAAACGACTGCTTCTGTCTCGCCGTTTAGATTGTATTATATTGGTTATGCCAAAGAGATAAAATACTTTGATTTAAAAAGTGTTTATTAGTTTTTTTTATTTAGTAAACTTGCCTGTCCTTTAATCATGCATTTTACCTCAAATTACTTAGCTTACATGTTCAAGATTGTTCGTTCATTCTGCTACCCATAATGATGAGTTTCCGTTGGTGTGTTGGTTATCATAGCAGTTGTCTACATTAGGGCTGAATTTAACTCCTTTTTGGATTAAATAATTCATCAAGTAATACATATTTTAACAGGTAGTAGGTTTTGACTAATTTTTTGGCTATTAATAGTTTTCCCTCCATTTTTAGTTTATAAAACAAAATATTTATTAACAGCGATCAAACTTTCAGTCATGTCTGATTATATATCTCAATTTAAATTCCTCCGGAAAAAAAAGAGATAGGTATACTTTTCAAACAATGTGAGAATACGTTTTTCTGAATGAAAAAAGTGACAAATTTCACACGAGGATAAATCTTTTGCATATAGAGCAATAATCTCTGACCACTTACTAAGGGGCGTAAAGTTAAACCCACCTTAAGACTGGTGCAGAATTATTGGAATAGTTGTGAGGGCACATACGTTGTTACCTGCTCCCAGTATAAACCTATTATAAACACCTATCAGCCGAGATCTTTGTCGATCAAGCAAGCGCGTGGGAAGTTAACACAGGCAATCGATCGGTGGTCAGAGTTTTACAGACATTATTAAATTTACCTAGAAAATCCAGAAATATCCGACAATGAAACCCAGACTACATCCGGGCTCTTCATCTTTCTTCCCACTCAGCTGATACCTCCTCGTTTAAGGAACATTTCGATTCTGTTGATTTCTCTATATGTAAAATTAAAGCATTTTATTAATTATTTTCACAATTATTTAAGTTTGATATTACTGTTTTACGATATTAAGATAAGAAGGGATTCCGATCATTTTTTTTACTCTGTCTAAGATCAAGGTAATCTTTAGCTATAACACTGTTGTTACGATCATAAGGTATATTACCTTTGTTATTGTATACAACATCCTCTGTACATTTAAGGGGCATGCAATTTCCAAAGTGTTTGTATGCTCTGATATAATTCTATTAGTTAAGGTTATATGGCGAAATTTAAATTGATCCTGTTTATTGTTTATACGTGTGTAGGTAAACTGTATTCAAGTGTTCCCCTCCACTTGAATGAGATTTGTATGACGTCACATCGAGACGTTTCAACAATATTGGCCAAACCAAGCAATTCGAATTATCAAAGTAACGGGTGCAATATGTACTCCTAATGTTGTATATCTGTATATATAAAGTTTGTACAGCCTGACGAACTGTCTATTGCAGTAACAACTCGTATAGAAATACAAATGTTAATTCAAGGAATTCTGTGTTTTCTTATTGTTTTTCTTGCCTACAATTTTCTTTTATTGCCAGTAATCCTTTAAGTCATACATTATATATGTTGCGCTAAAAATGAAGGCAAAGGTGATTTTCATCAATTTTTATTAATACAAACTATAACCAAAAAATAAAAACTTTCTATGGACCATTTGTAAATAGCATTGTATACAAGGTAATGGACTGACACACTGGGGGAGGGGTGCTAACATTGTAAATACAGAAACAACAAAGGTGTAGTCTACGTTAAACTTCAAAGAGGAATATCAGAGAGAGAAGCCGAAGTATATAGGTGGTTGTTCTCTTTTCAGTGTTCTACTCCAAAAACACAAATGATATAAATACAGGCCCTCTGACACAAACTTCCGTTAGAGATTTGTCCAATTCCCAATTCAACATATCTAATCGCCTTCAATCTACCACGGACGAATAACATTTCCTTTCCAATCCAACCGAGCGGTGGTGAGCAATCTCCAGGCTGTCCCTAAAGGGTTTTAATCTATCCTTGGCAACCTTTAACAATAAGATACACAACGCAGTCACGGGAGACAAAACGCTTCGTCTTCGCCTTGCCGCAAAAGAGATTACCGGGCAAAATGGGCAAAACAAGCGGTATTGTCTTTCTGATTAACTCGCCGGCTTCCAACTTTTCTTTGATCTTTATACCTGTTGCTTTCCGGCTTTTCTCGTTCAAAGATCCTCCAGTATAGATCAGAAACGCAGATTAATATTTTTACCCTCAAACTAACCGTCTGGGGTCCTCGCAGGCAAAGACTGTGTTGTCACCCAATGGAACGACGGCACTGGAAACTATGGGCCGTTTGGTATATATAAGGATATTCATATATATATAAATAAATAGAAAAAAAAACAAAGTCTGCTTCCCGTAGAGAGAAATTCACAGACTTTACATGGATAAAAAAAGTCACAAAAATATATTAGACAAAAATAATGCTTTGAAAAGATAAAGAAAAAACGCGCGACAGAACTACGTATAAAATATGATGATATACATATACACGTCGTTTGGATCAGTTCCATAAGTTCGAATTATGATTTGTGTGGCATATAAACCATACGAAATACATTTTTAGGGCTCTGGCTAGCAGGGCAGGTGCTCTTACCGATTGAGCTGCAAAGGCTTACAGTAGAGCAACCACGAATCTTCATCCAAGGGAAGGCTGCGATTCTACGAAAAATAGGTACACATAATGAAAACAAGCATTAAGCCTCATTTAATTAGAATAAAATACATCTACCAAAATACAGCATATGGATCTTTTATAGAAAAATGTTTAAATTGGCAATATCCAATTCTGTGTTTGGTAAATTAGTTCAATTGATGCCCATATATCGCCATTTTCCGGGCGCCAGCTTAACACTTTAGCTTCGTTCTTTGTAGAGTGCGATATAATGCATGTCTAGTATTACAATGCAATTATTATTGAGAGATATCAATATAGTTATCAGTACATATATTTAAATTCCGGTGAGAATATAAAACAGAAAATTAAAATAGCAACAAACTTGCCAAGCTGTACGAGCCATGCTCCTACCAAGGAGAAAAAGTATCCACGATCTATAAGATTTTATGAAAAATGTTATCGCTATCAGTTCATGCATGTTCTGAGGACGGGGTTTTAAGATTTTGGAAACTGGTTTCAAGGCAGAATGGATTTAAGTTATCACTTTAAACTCATGAATATATGTTTACAGTAAATGCTGTCGTAAAGTTATCCGAAGTATACTGGGTCAATAGAGGCATAAATAGAGACAACCATTAGACAAACAATATCCACATTGAATTACAGTGACTAAAGTATATCGGCATTTTCGTTATTTCGAGATAACACTCTTGGTTTGAACAGATTCTATAGTTCAATACATTTTGCAGGTTGAAACCTGTCCGGGAATCGAACTCACGATCCTCAGAGGCAGTCACCGAATCGCCATCAGTATTGCAAATTTCTCTTTAGCTATAGACCACTCAGCCACCCGGCCTTCTATAAAGTGGCTAAGTGGTCTATATAGATTGCCGACATTTACTGCTGGCGATTCGGTACCAGACTATGTGGATCGAGGGTTTGATTTGCGGGCAGGTTTCAACCTACAAAAGTTTCGGAACCATATAATCTGTTTAAACTAAGGAATTATTATCCCAAATAGAGAAAGCACTGTTAATATTCAATTCATAAAAGACACAAAAATAAAGCCTCTTTAATGTATCGGTTAGCCTAATATCTCACAATGCTGCCAAAGAAATATATTTTTTCCAAGAAATGACCCACAATACTGTTCAGCTACTCCAACAACCTGCTTGTGGAAAACATGTTTTTAATATTTTACTTTTCACACCAAGACCAAATCGGGCTCTTACAT
>JAVFBW010045267.1:0-17919 GCA_034783835.1 Mopalia ciliata
TGTCTTTTAGAAAGTGAAGATTAACAGTATTTTCGTTATTTTGGAATAACACTTTCTTAGTTAGAACATATACCTGTGCAGAAAGTGTTATTCCAAAATAACGAAAATAATGACTAAACTTGTTAATTTCGCTCTAATTTGTTTGATTTGAGTGACTGGTATCTTTACAAAGCAATTGGATTGATGTAGAGCTGAATGGCATCAAAGTATAGTCCTGGTGTATTTATACAGTTGTAATCTGTCTTGGTACGACCGCACAAAATACGCTAAATTAACGCGTATCACTACATGTAGACATTCTAAATGGCACTAGGTTTATGACCAAGCGGGCTGTATGTAAGGCATGGAGGTCAGACAGCGACGGTTTTAATCATATGGGTGAAAATTTGAATTTTTTTTTTGCCTTTCTGAAATCTTCTTTTCATACTCTAGATACTGCAAAAAGTTTTGAAAAAAAAATATATATTTGATTATGTTTTTTTAAAGATTTAAATTGTAAAATACGTGCTTCAAAGATTATGTATATCAAAGGGCGAAGGGATTAACGAGATTATCTCGATCACCTCAACTGATACCTGCTGACTATTACCACAAACCAATTAGCGAAAGGTCCACAGATCAATGAAATGACCGTTAGGGATGTGTATTTGAACTGAATAGTAGACACGGAGAAAAAATGTTTGTGGGTGGGAGAACACACATTTATGCGGACTAATCACGCCCCCAGCAGGACTCCTACTGATAGTCATTAACAAAGGTGTAAACGAAATCTGTAATGCCGACGTCACTCAAATTTCTGAGTTAAAACTGCCATTTAAAGACATTGTTTTCAAATTATGTATTAAATAATTAATGCAATAGATAAAACTCTAGTTCGCCTTTTCATTCAATTATAAAAAAAATGTTTTTATTAGATTTATTGGAGTAATCTTAAAACAATCCGGAGTTCAATCATTTACATGCGTTTAGGCTGTTTCATCTTTAAAATCGTTTATTTCTCGTAAATTATTTGCACTTAGCCTTTGCAATTTGGCAAGGACAATCTTGAAACCATTATCGAAAAAAACTGGCATGCAGTTTTTTATATTGATTTTCGTTTTGAAGATATTTAGCAAATTTTATTTTATTTTTAGTTTAAATACTTGTCTACGAAGACATGCAAGTTTGGAAAAACTCTTTTACTTTCCCCCCTTACCTTCCTAGACGGGAAATCCTGTGTTAGCTGAAGTCTTTAACACCTAGTTTTTGATGACATCTCTTTACTCCACTCCATCAAATTGGAGCTTCCCTTTGAATGCAAGAGGCGGTCTATATTTGTTTGTCGTAGATTTTTATGTGTAAACGACTTTGTGATTGGCTGCTTGTTTCTACAGTAGTCCAATTAAAGTTTTGCCACGTTTTTGCTGCGAATTGCTAAAAGGGTAGAATGGAAGTCTCGTATTCGCATTAAAGCCTTTACACTTGAAAGATGGATAGGTAGGGCTGCCAAGAAAAAAAAAATCATATGCCTTGAACCCAAACGAAACACAGAACTTTAGCAAGCACTGATATAAGCTAACTGCTAATTCATTTTGTTTGTCTGTTTGATTGGGGTTTAACCTCAAGGTTATTTCACTTATATGACGACAGACCATTAACTCTACCAAAACTACGGCAGAAAACCGGGAGGGAACCTCTTAAAAACGTAAAGCGACGTGGGACACCCTCAGATACCTCAGGTCGACAAGGGGACTCGATCCTGTGACAGGTACATATAAGGAAGATCAGTAGTCCTATGCGATAGCCACGGGAGAGGATCCTCTAGTTATTGAACCACGAGGTCTCACGATATTATAACCTAACATGTTATTCCCAGGAAAGGTTTTTAACCTCTCTAACTTAGCAATGTTATTTACAAAACTGTGTCGCATTCTGTTGGCATATATTGGCGCCAGAAAAGGGTGCATATAGTAACATTTATTATAATATAACCCAATTCCATTCACGGCAATAAAGATAAACATCTCACTGGCGGTATAAATAATATTGCCTGTTTAATTTACTTACCTAAACCGGGGCCTGATATACTGATTGACACTCACTTGACAGAATTACAGAGGCTTGCCGCTAAAGTCGACGCAATCTGCCCTAAATACAGAGTGTCTACAAAAACATGAGTAGACTTTACATGTACAACCACCCATGATTTATCATACCGTTTCATTATGCATCGATTTCGTCCCAAGGTTCAATGTCACTCAATTCGACGTATTTTAAACTGACACCATGCATATACAGAGTGTCAAAGATAATTGTTTGTTCTGGGTTTAACGTCGTACTCATATTTCACATATATGACGAGGGATCGTCCACTTCACAGTGTTCCCTGTCTTACCACGGTGGAAAACCGGGCGGAATCCTCGTAAAACACCCTGCGATTGCCGGAGTCACATGGAGATGACTCACTCCTATACACCTGATGGTAGAAAGACGGACTCGGCCTTGTAAACGGTACATCGAAGTAGAATTATTAAATTCACTCGTGACCACTAAGCCACGGCCACAGGAGAGAGCGTAAGAGAATTAATATATAAAAACATATGTATATAAGCATATAAAGATTAGATAAATAAACAGACTTTACGCTGCGGTATCCCAGCAAATAAAGGGTCTGGACTTTTCCGATAAATAGCAGTTCCCGGAAATTGACCGCGATCTAACTACTGAAAACGGCCAGTGTTTGCTCAGATATTTTAAGACATGATCTCATTTCTAGGTTGATTTAATCTTAAATGTATAAACCATGTGTTAATTGCATAAAACAAAAACATGTACTTAACTTTTTTTTTCTTTTGGCCGCCCATAAAAAATAACTGAATTATTTTGAATGACATTTAGCCTGTTGTCTGTCATAGAAAAGTAAATTGTTACATTTAACAATCTTAAAGGGGGGTGGGGGGGGGGGGGGGGCATTACCCCCCCCCCCCCCCCCCCCCCCCCCCCCCCCCCCCCCCCCCCCCCCCCCCCCCCCCCCCCCCCCAGGACGAGGTTTCCTCCCGGTTTCCCACTGTATAATACGGTTGTGTACAGTGTGAAGTGGACAATCCGTTGCCATATAAGTGAAATACCCTTGAGTACGACGTTAAACACCAATCAAACAAACAAACAAACAAAACAGTCAACATATGTGAAATTATTTTCCACATAAATAAAATTAAACACTATAACCTAACTGTTTCACATACTTTCATTTTAGATATGTACAAAAGAGTTCCACTTATCAAAAAACTGAGAAATGATTTCTCCCGACAGCAAGGGATTGGATGGCTGGGAAGGAAGTTTCTGTTACCCTCGTGCTCTCCATCGAAGTTGCTGGTTATTGCCAAGTGGCTGGCACACTGTCATATGAGTGAAATTAAGTACGACGTAAAATCAAACAAACAAACCAATTACATGAACATTGCAACCAGGTTCCGACATGCTTTTTAAGATATATTAATCGTAAGTCAAAAGTCAGACCCCTAAATTATTGTATGTCTTTCTGTTTCACCTCTAAATGCCAGCCCTCCAGCTAGGGGCAGTTTACTTGAAGGGAGCAATGGTGTCTCAAGTTAGCACTGGAGGATAATTAACTTTCCAGCATTATTGAAATGCGTCACATCTTGTTTGCGTTAGTGTCAATTATTGTTGGAATATATCGCTGTCATATAAGTGAAATACCCTTAAGCACGGAGTAAAACACCTATCAATCAATCATTCAATTTATTTACATGCCGTTTTCGTCTCTCTCACTTTCCATCCAGTCGTCGGGTCCTCGATCGAACGTACTGAACACATCATCTCGAGGGATAAACAATAGTATTTGGGATTTGAAAGTAAAATTCGAAAGGGGCTGTTTTCTCCGAGTGTTTTCAATTTCTCCCCAAATTAGCGTCATATACAAAATAATAAAGTTTCCGACAAGACATTGAGCAGTTAGTTCTATTCGATGTCCCTGTGTGGCGCAAAATTGAAAGTGACTCCAGAGAGTCGGTCTCGGGACTCCCCAAACATCTGAACATTGAATTTATTGCTTAAGTATGTTTACACTGACAAAAACAACACGAACAAGTGGAGTTTACATTCAAAATAAATTCATTGTTATCAAATAATACAATGTAATCATTGAAATAAATAAAATAATAAAAGCAACCAAAAAAGCACACAACAAATATAAAACATATTTAAAAATTAAATACTTAGTTGCTTATAACATGTTTAAATGTAAGCGATACACATTCATACTCTCCCCCTCCCCCCTCCACACACACACTCAATTGAGACGGATCTCATATATTTAGATAATTTTAAGAAACTTTAGTGAACCCGAGTGCCTGACATTTCATGCCCATTCATGGCTCTATTGCGCTTCAATACGCAGCGGCTTATGCGTATCTTTACTACTCTGAGCAATAAACCTGTTTATACAGCCGCTGTGTGTTGTGAGCGTATGTTTTTATATAACGTTTAACTTAATAACTTGTTCAAGCTCGCCAGAACAGTTTTATTTACAAAACATAGAGTAACGTATTCGTATTGGCCCACAGAGCAGGTTTAATAGAAGCCGCCCAAACCAATTTATCACACATTCTATTGCAACGGGAAACCCGGCTGGCAACATCTTAAGTTCTATGTCCAAGTTGACAGCAGCTATACAGACTTGTTCAAACAGATACTAATCGTTGAATAGTTTCATTAACACAAAATCTAACCTTCAAGATATATTTTACCGCGACAAGGGAATTTTCCTTAGACAGGGATCGATCGACACTGCTATGACAGAACTGATACTGGCTTAGATTTAACGCCACAAGGATACCAGGCGGAACTAGTCGATAGAAGTTCCAAACAGTAACTTTGCATATCAAAGTTTGCTGACGTAGTTTTAGTTTCTCCTCCAAAAACAAATAAACGATCTTCAGAAACAAACGCCCCGAAAGAACATCTTGGTGTTGGCATGGGAGGCAAAGTTATGTAAGAGTTGTCAACGGGGTTGTATTCCAGAACGTCTCCTCGAGACGAAACGACATACAACTGCCCATTTGGTGATGGAGCAACGCAATTGGCAAAAATGCCGTCTTTAGCATACGCAGGGGTTGGCAAAAGGCACGCCGGCCCGGGATTAGAAGTGTCTATGCGTTGGAGTGACTGTATTTTAGTCGTTTTCTCTTCTTTTGTACAATGCGATACGCCGAATATATAGATAAATGAACCTACGCTGACACATTGGCACGAATGAACACCTTTCTCTAGCTCTAGTTTCTGTCCCTTTATTTCTCTTGCCCATTTACCCTTTTTGCAGGTGAAAATACGGTGTGTAGGATTTGTCATTTGGAAGTCATACCCTCCCAGTGCAAACAACAGTCCTTTCGAAAAATACACCGATTGATGGGACTGTTCCTTCATTGGTAGTTTGGGTAATTCTTCCCAAAAATTAGCGTCTGGCCGGCGGCACCAAACCTTGTTTCTTTGCGTGCCGTAAATACACCCATTTTCGGGCGAATAACTGAAAGTACTATCACTGTACAATTCTTTTGGCCACGGCGTATCGATAAGATTCACCAAGAGATTACCGTTTTCATTTGTCACTTCAAACACAGAAAGTTCTTTGTCAAACGGCTTGTAACACACCCCACGGTAACAAACATCCGTAGAATCAAAGAAATCAGGATAAGTTGAATCTGAATCACTTGAACTTACCCGGCGAACTCTTGGCTGATTGTTGTTAGACATTTCTTGCAACGAAACGTAAAAATGATTACTAGCACTGACTATATTCTGGAAGTATGCCAGGAGTTCCTGTTTCGCACAGTGTCTTGACCCAGAATCATAATTACCCCACCGTACTATTACGTTGTGAATCGTGTTAAGAGAAGTGACATTGATGAAAGGGTCTTCGATTAGTTCCTTAACTCGGTGTTTGTCCAAGTGGCAAAAGGTGTCCTGCGCTACCATATCCTCGAAGGAGTCCTGGACCAGGCGTAATGCTTGCTTTGTCAGTCGCTTACATCCATGATCGCTGCCTAGAATCCAAAGTCTAAGACACGTCGAATCGCACAAATGTGTAAGATATACGTCTTCGCAAGCTCGAAGTAGGCCGTCAAATTTGTTCACATTGGCTGCATACGTCACGGGTTCTAAATTGTTTGCTGTAATTTCAAGTCGTCCTGTTTCGAGGAAGGACCTGAAGTCTTTCTCAATGCTATCGTCTACAACGATTTTTGTTGTGTGTTCTTTGTGGACAATTCTCCCTGGATCAAGGGCTTGGAATACACCAAGTGGGCAACTGAAGTAAGTTCTGTTGAGCTGAACACTCCGGGAATCCGCAGACGGAGATACTTTAACAGAAAACGAGAAGCTCGAGTTCTGCATCTTCGGTCGTTTATTCTTTGAATTTCAACTGTAAAAAAACACAGAAGAAATTTGATATTTAACACATAAATATGTTTTAGTAAAATTTTAGTACCCAGATACAGTTGGGGACATTTTTACAGACTGAAATTGAGATGGGAATAAATACTACTGTCCATCAATCAACCAGGCAACAAAGTATGGAACAAAAACAAATACTGGCTGCTAAGGCCATGCGCTCGGCTTACCTACCCGTTAGTTTAAATCACCTGTACTGGCTTCTTAACCCGATAAATAATGCTCTATACGCATTTCACGCCGACACAGAGTACACGTAGGCCTAATACGCCGGATTTAAAGAGGCGGCTCTTTGGGAATATCAGTCCCTGGAAATTATGTGGTTTCTATCGCAATGAAGCCGGCAGTTCCTTTGGCGAATCCAGTTCAAGTAAACAAAATTTGATCCGTTTACTCAGGAAGTAAGGCCTCACAGTGTACCACATAGATAGGAAGAACTTGACTAGCTTCCGCGCCGGACAGCAAGATAGTATGAACTTCTCCGATAGTCTCTACAGTCAATATTGAAAAACATTTCGAGACAATATTTCTGTCTCTGAAAATAGAAGTATTAAAAGATAATATAAGCATGTGTTTTATACGAACTGAAAACCTATGCCCTTGTCCATATTGCCACAGCTGTCATGTAAGAGATATAACATTTAAGTGCAGTGTAACACACCACCAAAATTGATCAACAAAACTAATGCACCACGGTCAAATAACTACAAAGTCGTCAGTATTATCGATGGGCTGTATTTCGGCAGTGCAACAGTGGTTCGTGTAGGCTAGATCAACCAAAGAAAAAGCTTTTTTTTAGGATGATCATTGTGTACTTTCTGTACTTTGAATCAAAATATTCGTTTTACTTACATATATAGAGCAGCGTAATTTAATTTAAAAACAATTATATCCCGCACACCTGTCAAGATGAATACACGTCAACACATATACTTAGGCCAAAAGAGCTTGCAGTACAAGATGACAAATAAAGTTTGCGCATAAAAACACCAGTGCTAACAACATACTTATAGTATAAGCGTTGTTTTGGGGGTATTATAAATGCCGACTACCAGCGTCGTTGGAGACTAGGGAGTTATCTTATGTGCAGCGAAAATCAAACAGCCAACCAAATGCTAACATGGTTTATCCGTCCAGGCCGTGCTTCCAGTCCTGGTATCTCAGGGTTTTTGGTGCCAGATTCTGAGTTCCGTGGGTCCGATTACCGCACTGGTGTCGGCTTGATGAGAATAAATATATCTTTGAATTGTTTGCACAGTCAACGGGGTCTGAGCTCATAAAGAATTCTGCCATTGTTTTGACGATTTGTGCCTTGATCTGAGAGTTGGGGGTTCGATTCCCGGTGGATATCAGCATGCTAAATTGTCTGCATTAGAATATTTTCAAATTAACAAAAGTGTCAACACCAAATAAATAAAATACTGTATATATTTTCTAAATGTCACCCACATTAGTTCGTCATAGAAAATAATAATTAATGGCAGGTTTAAGAGTTAAAAAAATTAAGATATATAACTCATAGATACCTGGATAGAAAGCATCCTTCTCGGAGAAAAGTCGTAAAATAATAGATCTTTCAGCAGAAGAACTGACAGATCTGTCCAGTCCGGCTTTTTCGAGGAGTTATAACAACCAGAAGCACGTGAGCTTCTTTATATGAATAAACAAACTCATAGTAGGGGAATCCCGTTGGAGAATCCAGCGAAAAAACATTCCACTATATTGTAAGCTTGTGTTCTATTGAAGATGCGTCCAAAACTAGCTTGTCACAACTTGTGTACGATTTTAAGCTGTCTGAATATCCAGGTCATCACAGTGATTCACAGAAACCCACACGTTTGTTGGTTGGATGATATATAAATAAACAACTACATATAGTGACCTAAATATCGTCATGATGATTGACACTTGGCTTGAATTAAATTAAAGCATTTTTGAACTGACACTTAAATAAAACAATACAAAGCTGGCGACGAACGGGTAAGCGCGGGAAATCGATAAATTTAACAATGGATCTGTCGGTTCGATGACCCCAAATTGGGCTTAAATGTTGGCTAGTATAGCGTGTCAAATGAGCTAAATTTAAAACACAATTAATATTTGAAGGGTTGCGAGCGCGTGCCTGTTGTAGGGAGGGGGAGCAGGGCACAACTCAATAGTTCGTTTAGATTACACGTCTTTGCTTGAATGTCACACGGTAGGGCTATTCACGTATTTTGCTATATGTTGCCTACTAAATACGGCGGGAAATCGAGGAGAAACCTATAAGAACCCGCGTGTTTACGTGTCTGATAGTAATTAAAATAAGTTATTAACAAGTTGAGTGCTATTATTCTGTACGTGACATGTACGTGGCCAGAGACCCGAGTCCGAATCCCCGTGAAGGCAACCTAAATATTTTTTCCCTATCAAAAAAAATATTAATATAAGGTGTGTGACACAGGCATTCGAAAAAAAATAAAAAATATGTAAAGAAATCAAAAATAAATGAAATCTAGGTAGGGACAAATGCGTTTTTAAAATATAAGTAAAAAGATTTAAATTCTTAACTTCCTTTTTCATTTATCTCGAATGATTCACAAAAGTTCTGCCAAAAAAATATTATTTACTACCAGAAACTGCAGTTCCAGGTGAATATGGTAAAACCCACCTATCATACACTAGGTCAAACCTCGCGACAGTCTTGTTTCGCGCTCGGCCGTGATAGATGTATGAATATGTACCAAACTCGTATATTTTGTTTGCCTGAAACCTATTTACCAGCGTATGCACACTGGACTACGTTATCGTAGTTTTCAGTCGATCTGAGAAACAAAGTCACAATGGATATATTCGTTTGACATCCGATATGATGTGCGCAGTAAAAATAAGGAATTCCCAGTCCTGATTCTCTCATGCTGTTCAGAATTATATATAACCGTAGGCCTAATCTGAGAGTAACAGTATACTAAGGTAAACTAATAGAGGAATTGACTGCCAGCCGCTTTAATATTTCACAACAGCATAACGTTAGTAAACGCCCTAAGCAAACTAACCGATTAAAGAGTAAAGTGGAAGAAGAGCTCAAAACGAGGAAAACCTCTTCTGTGATTGTTAAAGCAAATTTATTTGAATTTTTTTCAGTTGGGGCCTTCTTGTGCCATAATCCAAGAACGATCATTTCGCCTAAATAAAGTACTGAATTCAAGCAGCTCTTCGGGCGATGAAGGTCTTGCTGGACCCCAAGTCGATTTTCAGAACACCTGTTGTATTTAGTCCCTAATGCAGACGACTATAGATCTGAACCATATATATGTATTTATTTTTTGAAAGCTTAAATACTCTGGCTTACACATTTGAATATGTGGGGAAAAATACAATTAATATTTCTAAAGATATTGCGAAATGAGTTAAAGTCATCATAATAAATAGACTGCATCTTTTATGGTTTATTTCTAAAAGTGCAATAACAATACGACTCAATAGATTAGTTGACCTAGTAGAATAGTCTTTAAACTAGTAAACTGTGTCTCATTTTTTTAAACTTTGATTAGATCGATCACAGTGGATTTATTTATCTATCCCTCATCGGAAATGTACAATGCAACTTTCAGAAAACATTTAAAACAAGAGCTCAAGTGAGTCGCAATATACGCCAGAAGAAATCTTGTCACATGGAATATTAAAATCGGTTTGAATAAAATCTACCAGGTGACAGCATGTCTAGACAAAACATACACCAAACAAAATACTACACTACATCTTGACATGTGACATATCTTAACTGCCTTGTCAAATGGAACACTTATACCAACTAAGTTTGATTCGAATTCCACAAGAAGTTTGAAATTAACATACAGAACCAAAATTTAGGCTTTGCCGCCACCTGTATTCTAATATAGGCCAAAACTAATCCCAAGTGACGGTTTGTCACACGAAACAATCATATAAGGCTTGATTTGAATTCCATCAGAAGCTTTTAAGTAAACATACAGAAAGAAAATTTAGACCAACAGGTGGCGCCACATGTAGGTTGACAAACGCCAAAATCAATCCCAAGTGACGTCTTGTCACATGGAACACTCGTATTTAGTTTGATTTGAATTGCACAAGAAGTTTTCAAATTAATCTACAGTACCAAAATTTAGACCTTGTCCCACCTATAGTCCAACATATGCTGAAACTAATTCCAAGTGGCGTCTGGTCGCATGGAACAATCAAATTTAGTTAGATTTGAATTCCAAAATAAGTTTTCAAGTTAACAACAGAAACCCAATTTAGACTTTGCCACCAGGTGGCGCCACCTTTAAGTCAACACATGCCAAAATCAATCCCAAGTGACGTCTTGTCACATGGAACACTAACACTAAGTTTGATTTGAATTGCACAAGAAGTTTTCAAATTAATATACACAAGAAGTTTTCAAGTTAACAACAGAAACCCGATTTAGAATTTGCCACCAGGTGGTGCCACAGGTCTGTACGTCAACACATGCCAAAATCAATTCGAAGTGACGTCTTTTCAAATGGAAGACAAATACTAAGTTTGATTTGAATTACACAAGAAATTTTCAAATTAATATACAGAACCGAAATTCAGACTTTGCCACCAGGTGGCGCCACCTGTAGCCCGACATATGACAAAACTAACCCGAAACCATGTCTTGTCACTTGGAACAATCATATAAAGTTTGGTTCAATTTACATCAAAAGTTTTTAAGTAAACATACAGAAAGGAAATTTATACTTTGCCGCCAGGTGGCGCCACATATATGTCAATGCACCCCAAAATCAATCCCAAGTGATGTCTTGTCACATGGAACACTCATACTAAGTTTGATTTGAATCCCATAAGAAGTTTTAAAATTAACATACAGAAACTTTTCCAGCAGGTGGCGCCACCTGTAATCCGACATATACCAAACTAATCCCAAGCGACCTCTTGTCACATGGAACAATCACACTTATTTTGTTTTGAAGTTTTCAAGCTAATATACAGAAACCCAATTTAGACTTTGCCACCGGGTGGCGCAACCTGTGGGTCGACATATGCCAAAATCAATCCTTATCGTCTTGCCACATGAAACAAACATACTAAGTTTGATTCGAATTCAATAAGCGGTTTTCAAGTTAGCGTCCGGAAACCAAAAAGTTGACGGACGGACAGACGGACGGACAACCCCATAACATAATACGTCCCTTCAAATGACAGGCGTATAAAAATGAAGGAACGAACTTCCAAAAAATGAGACACAGTTTACTAAATCTATTGGGCTCTTTACAATGGTACAAATTTGACGTTTTTAACATAAATAGTCTTCTAGAAATACGTAATGGAAAATGTTGGGTCTGCTTTAAACTGACATGCCAAAAATAGGCAATTACAGTTTTGACACTTGGATATGATCAAGGGAAAACTAAAATATAGGCTCAAATTGTTTGTTATTCAAATGTTGAATAATTTTTGCCACCAACATATAGATCACACTTATTTTCTTCCACATAAAATCAAGGACCATCTAACTTTTTAACGCAGACTGGGAACTTTGTGATAAACCCGCACCATTCCTGTCTTACCAGGAAGGGACGAAGGGGCTCTACTGTTAAAAAGCTGCATAAAAATTTGAAAATGCGTTATGTAGATCAACATAAAATTTAACAATTTTATTCAATTAAAAACGATTAAACTTGTTAGTATCCTTATAATTTGATTGTTTGTTTGATTTTAGTGACTGATATCTTTAAAAAAGGAATTAAATTGATGTACAGCTAAATGAAAGTCCCGGTGTATGTATACAGCTGTAATTTGTCTTCATACGACTACACAATTTACGCCGTTTCATCGAATATCACTATATTCAGACATTCAAAATGGTACGTACTAGGTTTCCGACCAAGCGGGCTGTATAACTTACGCTTAGAGGTAGCCCGCTTCGGGTTTTGATGAAATGGAAAATATAGGATGTGCCCAAATATCCGTACGTATATCATGTGGCTAAGTTACCCTTTGCTATTAGCAGAACGACCTTCGCTGACGATAGATACCTGGGGGGTCCAGAACAAGGCTAAAAAGGGTTTTCCGCCCATTGCTGTTTGCCTAACTGGGAGGGCATTTAACTTTACCTGTAGCTCAACTACCTCCCCTGCGATATTAAAGGGATGGTTAACTTAAAGCGATACTCCCGGCTGAAATCCCCACTATATTCCTTGAAAGGTTACAATTAAATTTACTCTTCTGCTTAATGATAAAAGTACATAGACATGGCCGCGTGGATAAATTTGACTGTAGTTTGGGCATTATCCATTGTTTAAGATCCAAGTATAAAACTGATACAGTTCGATTAGAAACTTAGAGAGCATAATTGAACACAAGAAATGATGCCCGTTTTACCTATATGCATTATATTGCAGCACGGAGTATCGCTTTTAAGTACGGTAGTTATAAGGATTACTAAGCACTCACATCCATTACGTTCTCTCTAAAACAGGGATATTAAATCGGTGTTCTAAAGACTCACAACAAGCAGACTAAATAAAATAATACATGTATTGCAATAAACTGTTTTTGAATTTGTCAGGTAAATGGTGTTGTAAAGACAAACCATCATCATTTTTATTTGCTCAACATTTTGTCACACACCTTGATCGAAGCCGAAATGCAATCACACTTACCTCGTCTTGACAGGTGAATCTACATTTTATAGTCTGAAGACAAAAACACAGGTTTTATATTACTAAACTTGACCTTGTACAGAAGCCCGTAATTGTGGCTACTAATTTGGCCAAAACCTTTATCAACTATCAAAATAAAATTCATCGGAATGAGTAGGAGACAATTCAATAAATCATGGAATCAAAGAAGATAAGATGTGAGGCCCAATACTACCAATAAAGCTGTCATATATCATAGTCATTGCTATACCTAGATTATTTGGTTCTAAATATGTAATGGTCACAAATTAAGCTGTTGATGCCAATTTTGTTGGTCATCCTCTTCAATGCACATGTCCGTAAATAAGGAAAGATGATAAATAAAGCAACACATGTATAAGGCTTGAATAATTCAAATATGAACCAATACAGCCTTACTAGGTATACATGTTGTCTTTATGACCATTGCTTTAGCGAAAAGAGAAAAAAGCGACATACCGAGTCCAAATTAGCAGTATCAAGATCTATGACTTTCTTGGTGACGAGTTCCTCTTCCGTCACATTGAAATACTCGTCACATAAAGCCCTATCCTGACTATCCCATTGCAATGCTGATGCAATGACGTCATCATGTGTCCAGTTCTTCAGGATCGTACCTACCAGGTAAACACTTAGATTGTTAGTGCAAATGTTTGCGACAGCGTCTTCTCTTTCCCCACTGTGACCCAATGACTATTGCTCGTATCCTGTTTCATTTTAACGTCCTGTTTCACGTAAAGCGACCTTTACGTGGATTTTTTTTATGTGTATATGTAACGTTAGTGACAAATATAAACTAAATACTTGTAAAAAGTGTATTATGACCATTCGTTAAGCTGCATTTGAAATTTAAAAATATATTTGCTGACTGTCAAGTAAATAGATGAGTAAGGTTTCTGATAGAGAACTGTTGTCGATAATATGACGCACGAGTCTACATAAAATATATAATAAAATCCATGCATGACGTTTTCTCTCAATGGTTTTAATCGAAAAGCAATACCTTGTGGTACATCCTCTGTGACTTTTACGAAACCATTAATAGTGTCACATGGTCCGTTCTGCTGAACACTCAGATCAACCGCCAGCCAGCACGCTGCGGAAGAAAATTGTTAAATCTTGCATTTCCCCTGGTACAAATTCACGTTGTTACCGATCAAGAACGGAGAACGGTGGAAATAGTAGGTCATGTATTTTGGTATTCCAGATTTCGATTGTTTTCGATTGCTGTCTAAAAAAACTTCGTCGAGAGCCAATTAAAATTTGTATGAACATTGGGACTAGAAACGGCTAATTGAGGATTGTGATTGGATATTTCAAATTAAACCCTATTCTGGCTACCATGATAAGCAGCTATTCTTTTATCAGTGGCTGTAATAAGAGGATTTGTATACAACCACTGATAAGCGAGTGTATCGTGATCACAACCACAGATAATTGAGTGTATTGTGATCACAACCGCTGATAAGTTAGTGTATTGTGATCACAACCGCTGATAAGTGAGTGTATTGTGATCACAACCGCTCAAAGGTGAGTGTATTGTGGTCACAATCGCTGATAAGTGAGTGTGTTGTGATCACAACCGCTGATGAGTGAGTGTATTGTGATCACAACCGCTGATGAGTGAGTGTATTGTGATCACAACCGCTGATAAGTGAGTGTATTGTGATCACAACCGCTGATAAGTGAGTGTATTTTGATCACAACCGCTGATAAGTGAGTGTATTGTGATCACAACCGCCGATAAGTGAGTGTATTGTGATCACAACCGCTGATAAGTGAGTATATTGTGATCACAACCGCTGATAAGTGAGTGTGTTGTGATCACAACTGCTCATGAGTAAGTGTATTGTGATCACAACCGCTGATAAGTGATTGTATTTTGATCACAACCGCTGAAAAGCGAGTGTATTGTGATCACAACCGCTGATAAGTGAGTGTATTGTGATCACAACCGCTGATAAGGGAGTGTATTGTGATCACAACCTCTGATAAGGGAGTGTATTATGATCACAACCAAATTGTTCCTATATTGGTCAGATGCGGGTGCATTCTATCGCTGCGAGTTAAGCAAAGATTTCATGGAATTACTATTGATAGCAGGGTTTTGATTAACTAAATGTTTCGTATTGTTTTATCGACTAATCAAAATGTTACAATATGGTGAATACGCTTTAGCCGTTACAACAAATCGTATCGAAAGAAGAAAACCCTCTGACGGACAAAAATAGAAAGAACACACGCTGCCGTAATTCACATCACACCTGAAATAGTTTCAAAGCTCCAAGACAATTTACAAATCACCCCCTTAGCTTCATGCAGTTTGTTTAAATATATCGGCAACGAATGACCTCTAATTTTGAATGTGTGTGTCACCTGAATTAACAATAATATTCATTGAAATTCCAGGTGTCAATAAAGATGCTTTATTATCTCCCATGCATTTTTGTTACCCCGACGTAATGATCTCAACTAAACTGGGTTATATCAATCAGCTGGGAGAATTGTGACGAAATAGTCCGCCATGGAAAGAGAATAATAATATATTTTAAAGCTAAAATTATCTATTCTGGATGGACTTCTGGTATTTCTACTTCTAGGTTTAGTGGCCAAGGGCAGTTTGTTTGATGAGTAGCAATGCTGTCATTACTTGATTAGCATTGATTCCAACACTATGGAAACGCTTCAGATCTTGATTGTGCTAGTGTCAATTATAGTTGGAATACACCGCCGTCCCATAAGTGAAATACCCTTAAGCACGGAATCAATCAATCAATCAATCAATCAATCAATCAATCAATCAATCAATCAATCAATCAATCAATCACATATGTGTGCTTAACATAGTGTAACATAAGCGACGCAAGTGAGATTTGTTTTCTCCTCCTTAAAGGAAGAAACATTTTGATTTATTGACATGTTGACCGAGATTATTTTGCGTACATGCGCATTAACGAAAGTACTAGGACAGTCGATACCGGATATTTGGAAGCGGCAAAAATAAAGATATTAAAAGAAACGTTGAACTTACCAACTATCAAGAAAGATACAAGTCTGGTACCTAATGCTGTTGGTATAATGTCCATCTTCTTAACGATCGTTCAGTTTCTCTTCCTCTGTCCACTGAGACTAACCATCATTATGAGAGATAAGCTCTCCAACTCTGGCTCATTCTACAAACAAAATCACTGTAAGAGGAGCTAAGAGAAATAATATTTGTAATGATGAAAATGTCATAAAAATGCCCAACGAATCTGCTAGTTAATCACCTAAAATGGATAAATTTAATTCAATATATTGCACGAGACGGTTAAAGGTACATTATATAGACTTACGGATATCACAATGTCCAATGTACAAATGCAGTATGTATAAACAATGGCTCTATACATGCAATACAGGTATGTACAATATACCAATTATATCAATATAAAGTTTTCAATATTGAGTCTATACGTAACAGTTGCTTGTTTGTCCTTGTCTGGCTGTGTTCCAATTCATATAACATAGCTCATCTGTGAAAATGACAAAATATTATGTTTGTTTGAGTTCCATATACGTCTTTCGGCACCAATTATATGGTATAATTATAAAGCGTTGCTTGATCCGATACCACACTTGTTGCTTGGTTATAAGTATGAAAGTGGATAAGGCCTGCCAAGATGACGGACTTCTCCCGCTTGAGAATTTAAAGAATACATCTACGCATTCAGGTGCCACATACTACATGCGTATATAATATATAATAACTGATATATTTAAACAGTCTTATCTCGGGGATATATAGGCTACCGGTACATAGTTCTTCTTATACATGAGGCGCATGTGTTGTCTCAAACACTCTTGTGTGCTCTATATATTTCGCTATTTCTGGCTAATGTCCACTTATCATATATCGTATGCCCATATACAATGCCATGCAGTATGTAAAACAACATTTACAAAAAGATTTGAAAACACCAAAAAAGAGGATAAAACAAGATTGGATGTTGACTCAATTATCTATCAAACGTACTGTATGGACTCAAATGGTCTGTAAATTGTTTCCGATGTCTAGAGAGACTAGTAAAGCGATTTCCGTCGAGACTCTGCGCCAACTTACCCTGTCACTGGTAAATTATGACCCTGCCGCTGGTAAATTATGACCGTCACTGGTAAATTATGAACATGACACTGGCAAATTATAAACCTGCCACTGGTAAAATATGACTTTGTCACTGACAAATTATGACTCTGACATTCGTTAATTTTGAGTCTGACATTGGTAAATTATGACTCTGTCACTGACAAATTATGACTCCGACACTGTTAAATTATAAACCTTCCACTTGCAAATTATGGCTCTGTCACTGGTAAATTACAATTTATTACCATGTGACTGATAAATTATTACTCGGCCACTGAGAAATTATGAAAGAGACACAGGGAAATTATAACTTGTCACTGGTAAATTATGAACTTGACACGGGTAAATTATGAACATGCCACTTGTAAATTATGACTTATCAGTGGTAAACTATGACTCGGACACTGGTAAATATGAACTTGACACTGGTAAATTATGAATCGGACACTGGTAAATTATTAACTTGACACTGGTAAATTATGACTCGGATACTGGTAAACTATGACTCGGACACTGGTAAATATGAACTTGACACTGGTAAATTATGAATCGGACACTGGTAAATTATTAACTTGACACTGGTAAATTATGACTCGGATACTGGTAAACTATGACTCGGACACTGGTAAATATGAACTTGACACTGGTAAATTATGAATCGGACACTGGTAAATTATT
>JAVFBW010045377.1:0-17914 GCA_034783835.1 Mopalia ciliata
ATAATGTACGGATTTAAACAGTTTCTGTATTGTGACCATTAATATCACGATTTCTTGCACCACACACTAAATAACAATAAATAAACAGTCGTGCCGTAGGAAAATTAAGCATTGGAATAGCATATATATTTATTTTTTACATACCAATGAAATACCAGGACTTTCGTCAGGCATAAAAGTCATATTTCTTTTCATATTCATTTTCCATATTTTTTTAAGTGACGCCTGCACACTCCAGTTTGACAGATTACGTAGATTCCAATGCACCAAACAGGGATACAGTGAAATTGACCGGGTTAATTGATTTCAACAAGTCGGGAAAAATGATCTGATACCCTTAAATACAATTAAACAGCCATGCATCAAGCTATTGGGCGTCAACAGCCTCGTCCTCGATCACCGAATCACTCGTCTGCGAGTTTTTAGTCAAAAATAGGTCTTCTTAGAAGGACAGTCGGACAGATAAATATTACCCGTTCTGACATTTGCCAGATGACACCTGATCGGAGAATTTGACATAGATTTTGACTTGATAGTTGATATAAATAATAAAAAGAACATACCACGGGTAAGTTTAAATGTCATAAATATTATTCCCGTGGTTGGTAGATAGTGCCATTGGTTATCTCGTTTTATCGTTCACGCGAGGAATACTTATGGTATATCCAGAAGTTTTTTTTAATTCTTTTTATTTTCAGCTCTGAAAGTTTCTAAGCCCATGAGATTTCCTGCCGGTATTCTTACATTATCCTAATGCTTATGGCAGTGGAAAACGTTTCTCACGCGTCGTCTTTAAGTGAAATATCGTTGAGTACGACATTAATTCCCAATCATACAAACAAACCTATTTACCTGTCGTTATTCATGCGAACTGTAAAGCCCACCATCTCCCTGGGTTTGATTACGAGACTATTTAACCCAGGCTTTGCCAAAGATATTGCCTGTTGGGGGTACTAGCTAATGCTGCGTTCGAGACAGTCCTAATCACCACTCGTTGGGTAACTATTGGTCGTAATTACGATCACAAACTCGATTCCCTCGATAAGCATCGATTTGACGAGTAGTATTTATCACTCATAGTAGCACTCGAACGGAATTTACACGTCATGAAATCGTGTTTACGACTCGTAACATGGTTCGCGAATGCTTCTCGTTGTATTAAAGTACGATTAATAGAAACAGCACGAGTGGTAAAAATGAGGAGTCCCGAACGCAGCATAAGGTAAAGGGGGATTTTATTGAACAGTATCGCTTGTAATTAAGAGATTTGTTCTAACTTTTTAGATGTTTCCAAATTTATTATTTTGCTCTAGTAATTATAACATTCGCGTAATTATGAGGGGTTTTTTTCTAGAAATTATAATTGAGCTTGGAAATGGTATTAATTGTAGCACTAGATGACTTCCGTAGAATGCTGAGTATTATTAAACATCCAAATCAATGTGCACGTAAAAGCAAAGACCGGTATGGAATTGAGTATAGGCTTTATTGAGAGTCTCTATATAGACTATGGAGACAATATCAAATAAATACATTGTGATTTTATCACGCTGGCTATGCTGGTTATGATGTTCTCGGATCTTCAAATCAAACACAATTCTCTGAAAGAGAGCAAATAAAATGCGCTTGAACCATATCGGTTTATTTATTTTCCATGCACTGGTCAAACAACACGCTTAATTTACTGTTGAAATGTTTCTTGGTTTTTATGGGCTTCGCATGAAGTGATAAAACGGCTTGCCATACAGATGTTCGTTTTTATTGAAGTTTATACATGCAGAGATGTTTGGTTCAGTTGATCTAAACATCTATTCCAGCAATAAAGTCATCCAGTTTTTCTTAATTATTTACGTTTAAAGCTGTTGAAGTTTTTTCTTACATAAATATTGTATTTCTCATCTAGAGCACTGAGCGGAAATACATACTATCCGTTAGGCTTACAGAGATACCAAGGCATCTGAGAAGGTAACAAGAACAACAGTTTGATGAATATATGGCTTCTCTTATATGAGGAATGTTGGTTGTTTGTTTGGGTGAATGTTGTTATTGTACAAAGGATGACTTGATTTCAAATCTTAAGCTATTGGTTTCATCTTTTGTCTACAGTTTCAAACCAATAGATATCGCCTGAGTTAGACTTTGAATTGATGAGTCTATGATCGTGAAAACGAGACACTTACCAGCTTTAACATCTCCGAGTTTCTTGCAGACATTTCCCGCCATACGTTTACCGACAGGACGAATTAAAGACACACAGCATTCGTCATCAGCACAGTCAGACCCCTTGGTACATGTCTTAGTCTCTCTCTCACATACACCTTATGACAGAGAAGTTTGATTGGCGGATTGGTGGACTGATTGATTGATTTGTTGATGGACGGACGGATGAACGAACTCGACGGACGGACGGACGGACGGACGGACGGACGGACAGACGGACGGAAGGATCGGTTGATTGAATGGTGGATTTTTGACTGATTACCTGTCTCTCCGTAGGGAATTTCCACTAGGTGAGACCCTTTACAGGTGTAACCCTGACCACAGGGACAGGTGTAGTAAACTCCGTGAGAAGCAAAACGGTTCTCAACAAAACATTCTGAAATAACCAAAACGTAAAGTTAGTCGATATATGGCTGCATACAACAATCAATCTCAGGTCTCGTCAGGTAGTCATTCAAACATTATCGTGAAGATATTATCCATCATAATGTACATGGAGATTTATTTGATTAAACACGGATTAAATTCCCCAATAAAGCAAACAAATGCATTCGACATTTTACAAGGACGGATTCAATTACTGATATTTATCACACTTACTTTGACCATCGCTCCCGTGAGGCTGACAGGACCCCAGGACCCCAGCTCGCTTTCCGTCCAAGCTGCCGTGGGATTTACAGCACTCCCTGGAACCACAGTCTGAGCCCACATGACAATCCTCCCCTGCACCCCATACACACAATGACAACTACAGATGTTTAAAGAAAAAAGACACAGAAAAAAGCCATGAATTTACCCAAAGGTTTTTTTTTAAATGAATCCGTCAAATGAAAAGCAATGCTTCAGACGTATCATTGAAGATATTACCTATGCAGTATCCCAAACATACGTGAGTTTATGGGGTTCCCTATAACATCAGGCACTTGGGCTTCATGAGGGTCAATGCCCAGCAGTAAAGTAATTCCTCAAACATCACCTGTTTGTCATTACCTACTGTTCGGGAGAATATGCTTAGTTATTATCTTATACCAACCGATAAATTGATTCTGGTTGTTTTGTTTTCGCTTGGTTCTGGAAATCATTCCCAACGGCACTGGTCACAAACAAAGACAATACAGGACCTAATACAAACACATTATCTAGGAATGTCCTAACTAAATCACGGCCAGGGATTTATTTATTTGTTTATTTTATTCATTCATTCATTCATTTAGTCTTTCATTGATTCATTTGTTCATCTAGGTTCTCCACAACCAGGTGGATAATCCTGCTCAATATTACAATACATCAGAATCTGATATTAACATCAGTTTTTTTTTAAATTGCTTCAATCAACTAAATATCAAATCATATTTGTGTACGTGCTCTGTCACAAAATGTTTCAACAATAACAATTAGCAGGTGATGTTAGTTACACTACAGGTGAATGTGTCGAGACTCCCTCTTCTCATCTCTCCTTAAAGGTATTCCCAGATGGGTTTTAAATCAGATTGAAAGTTACTGAATTACAAAGAAAATGTTATGAACCATCTGTAAAATAAATCCCGTATTTTTCTGACGCTTGGAATCTATTTTATTCACTTACAAACTTGCGACTCTTCGTACAAGTTATTTGAGCTGTGACGTAGGCAGGGGAATCTATATTCGGTAATATATTTTAACCAGTGAGGCCAAGGGGGATAAGCGTGTAAGAGTTTCGGAACAAGTGCTGGTGGTTTAACTGGTCGCCAGTCGACTAAGAAACGTTGTGGGACATTCAAGAAAGTTAAGAAGTCCAAGCCGTTGAGAAACAGCAAATCTACGCTAAGAGTAGCAATCAGGATTCAGAAAGAAATACTCACCGATACAAAAATAAACCCAGTGTACAAGTGCACCATTTTGTGAGAAAATAACGCAGTTTAAAACTTATCTTTCTAAACGTGATCTGAACCTAACAGACGGTGTTCAGGCCTTATCTGTTCACACACACATTTCACATTCGTTCATTCTTATTTTAAAAGTCTTTCAGCCTTTTAACTTGATTTTTAAGAAAAGAAATAATGACATTCTATATGGAAATATTGGCTTGTTTCATCGATTGATTTATTGATTGATTGATTGATTAATTGATTGATTGATTGATTGATTGATTGATTGAGCCCAATGAATGAAGGAAACCACCATTGACAATACTGATAACAAAGAAAAGACAGGACAATCAGAGGACACAATGAACCGACATTACATACAGATCGATCGGACGTATGCCAAACTTAAATGTCAACAAGCAGTCATAAAAGCTTATTTTCATCTGACGAAACATCTCCATCTCCCATAAACGAACCCCATACGGCTACGACACAACTCTTGACGGGAAAGTCTTTATTTGAGTGATATATATTAATTGAAAAATAATTGTTTGTTATTATTCAACACCATTAGCTGAATTCATTACCACAAATGACCACAAAAAGTCCAAATCTTAACAGGTGTTCCCTGTTAATCTTCGGAACCACCAAGATAACAGAAGCTTCCTCCCAACCCTGAGCTGTAATTATTGGAGGACCGCTTTTAGGATACAAAAAGGTATTCACTGGCTTTACAAAAAGACAACGTTAACTTGTATAAATTGGTGTGTCCGCTGTACTATCAATTAGAAGTATTATGGGGATTTGGGAAACTCAATCAGGGCCCTGTTACGGTATAGGGTTTTCAATTTAGCCCTATTGTTGCATTGACTTCTGTTTCGAAGCATCTTGATTCCCTGTTCATCCTTCTGGCTTCATTGTTTGACACTATGTTGTCTAATAGAGCCGTGTGTGACGGAATCCTTACCACCTGAATGGGGCCGTTTGCATAGAGTAAACAGTTTCTCAACAGTTTTATCTATATTATAGATGACGATTAAATTACTTAAAGAAAACTAGAAACAGGTTGTCAACGTGGAGGGAAGTCATATACTAGAGGACTAAATTTAAAAGCGTTTCGAACAACGAAGCCCATTTTTTTTTTATTACTATTTTGAATGGCTACGAAGATGGTGTTATTGTACCCGATTAAATCATCATAAATCATTCGTGCTGTATTAACCATCGGATACACACAAATACTTCTAATATATTCTGATACAAGTATGCCTGTTTCTCGGGGATTAGCAGAACAGAGTTCGCTTTTTAACATCCAATAAAATCTTCTAAAAAATGATTCTTGATTCAATAATTATATACACTTTGATTTGATACCAACAAAGTTGTTTTTGCAGACAGTCAATTAATCTGCCACAGCCTTTGATACGTCATAAACCACTGCCGTCTGGAACGCCCCATGTGGCAAGGCGGAATTTACCCTGTTCACCGTTATCCTGTTCTGAGAGTAAAAATAAAATGATTTGTATAATAACCGCTGACCAATAAACGTATGATTCTGCAACGCCCAAGTCAATAAGTCCTTTGTTATAAAGTTATATACGTTTCTAAAAAACTCGACAATATCTTTAAAAACATATCAGGTTTTTTTTTATCAGAGTAGAATTTGTTTTCTTACAATGTTCTTTATTATGAAGTTCTTTAAAACCATGCAAATGTTCAGCTGATCGATTCGAGTCGGACGTGATTATATGACGTCACTGAGGGCAAAAACAAAATGATTTGTATAACAGCCGCTGATCAATGATCGTATGGTTCTGCTACGCCGGGGTAAATAAGTACTTTGTTATTGGTTGGCAATCGTCTATTGGTGATTTCCTTTAGAGCCCGGTTGCTCACTAAATTTAATCACACCTATCTCTACAGTTGGCTTTATATGATCAGTTTCATCTGATAATATCGACTTGTCCATGTTTTTATTACCTGCATCCTGTGGTCAGTAAGTATTCTCTGGATTCTACCTCCAAAGTTGAAGTCAGTTATTAATGACCGACGATGACGTTACGATGACGTTACGTAGGGCCTACAATTAAACCTCTACTCCTAACACTTTAGAATTCAGATTAAACCTAACACTTTAGAGTTCAGATTCAGATTAAACCTAACACTTTAGAGTTCAGATTTAGATTAAACCTAACACTTCAGATTAAACCATACACTTTAGAGTTCAGATTCAGTTTCACATCACGCCTTACACTTTCGGGTTGTTTTAGATAGCTATGGCCCACAATGAACTAGAAAATAACAAATTGAAACAAACCTTTAAATTATCAGTTAAAACTGAATAACATTGGGTCTGCTTGAATGATTTATCGCTCAGAGGTTGAGTTGATTTATTCACCAAATATAGATTCTGAATACACAGCGTTTATATATTGGAAATGCTGTTTGGCGGGAATAAAGTCTATAAGACTTGTTCATTGTAGCCCGGACAAAGCAATATATTACAAATATCAGACATTTAGGAGTTGTAGGCGAAATACAGGTTTCAAAGCTTACAATAAGAAAGAACGTAGTTACACGCCAACACACCAAATCAATTATTAACTGGCAAGGGATTTTTTCATTTAGACTTGAAGCTAAAAATAAACGAGATTTATCTTAGCTTTATTGGCGCCTGTTAAGTAGGTCCGGTTATTTTGATAAAGCGAGATGAATTAACAGACGAGGTAAAATGTTTATATAAATTCAGGTTTGATGTCCGAGTAGGATAATAAAAAATACACGCGTTAGTGGTGAAAAACTCCTGAAAGAAACGAGGTAGCAGATGTTGGGAAGTCAATGAAGGATTAATTTAAAGACACAAGGATCGATGGACAAGTATTTTAAAAGAGGATCTGAATGTTTACAACGACTAGAATGGTTCAGTACGAACTGCATGTTTTGGGAGAAGTAATAATTGGTTTAGATGAGTTGCACAAGTACCACGAGAAATCTACCAAGCAGAAGTATGAAACCAGTCATTACTCGGGTTCAATGACATTGTGATAGTCGAAAAAGCGCTCTCTAGCGAGAAAAAGGGACAGCTCAAAGAACGTAACTTGGATGTGGAATCATGAGTAAATCATACTAAAGCTATTTTTACCGAATGGCAAAAATTATATATTACCCATAAGGCGTCAGTAGATTCTGGCATTCATACTGCGCGAAACGACTGAAATCCCGCATTTCTTCCGCAATGTATAGGGCTAAATTCCTCCACCTTAGAATTAGCCCTATTCATTGTGCTAGCTGCAACCTAAGTTATTCGTATGCAAACTGAAATGTACTGTGCAAATCGTCAATATTATTACCTCACTATGACAGGCATTCATTTGACTTTATCAACTGATAAAATAGTCCACATTGTGCTGAGAATTCAGAGTTCTCATCTGTTTTGATTTTCAGAACAAAATGTACCGCGAAACTTAATTTGCGCATTTTATGGCCATAGGAAATTCGCAAAGACTATCGTAACTCTTCAGCTACAGAATATTTTTCCTATAGTCTGTTGTCCTGTACAACGCTTGTTTCCGGCATTAACGCTAAAGCGTAGTGGACTAATAGCCAATCGGATGGAAGTTTATCACGACTACTTGACGAGCAACTCACAGCCACTTGCCTTCTTTTCTGAAGAAAATCCGAGCCACTGAGAGCGGCTTGTGGTAGTCAGCCATTTAAACTGTATGGCTAGTGTGCATTGTATACCCCCCTAATGTCGTCCAGGCGGATTTCTGCTCTCTGTAACCCCTAATGTCGGCGACGACATTAGGGGGGAAGAATGCACTTGTTGTGGGCGACATTAGGGGGGATGTAGTGACATGTCCCCCCCTAATGTCGCCCACTTTATATATCATTTCTAAACCTTGCCTGAAGTACTACGATCCCGATGTGCCAGGAGTTTCCAATTCACTCTTTGGCTATGGATATTTCCTTCTCTATCTCAAAACCTAATTCCGGATATTGTTCACGTGTTTGCGTGATGAGTGCAGAACTTCTTTTGCTTGTGCAAACGAAGTGCAAGTCGTTTGACGGATTTAAATAAGAAGTAAACATTATTTTATATGGAAGCCATTTGCAGCCCCTCACGTTTCCTAACTTTCGTCCCCTAAACTGTTAGTACAAAAGTACGAAAATGCGAAGATGAGAAACGCACAAATTCGTTCACTTTTGGCGAAACGGACGAAGTGTCGGCCTTTTGTAGGCCCTTGACTCGGAATCAATACAGTCAGTTAACAGTTTGACAGCAGTTCGATTTCAACCTCCCCTGGCGGTGGATGGTGTCAATTTTACCTGTGTTGTTAGGCCTTTACCTAGTGACCCTATTTACCATGTACCCTGTGACCAAGATAAGTACATCTGTAGAGCCAGTCAACATTTCGACAGCGAAAATCACCTTACGGACGACATTAGGGGGATGTTTGCAGTAGTCCTTTCCTTTTAGAACAGCAGCATTCCGCCCTAATGTCGCCCCAACCAGCCCCCCCCCCCCCCCATAATGTCGCCGGAACGACATTAGGAGGGGAGGCGACATTATGGGGGCCTACAACGCTCGCCAAGATAACGGAATCCAGGTAAAAGAGACATCGCTTAGAGCTTATATACGATTCACTCTATTATTCGTCTGGCCAATTTTCGTATAGCTATTTGCTTCGTAGATAAATCTAATAATTTTAATTTTGTTATCAATGTCGATTACACGATTACCAATCATAAATAAGTTTGTTGCCTTTGTTTTTATCCCAAATCGACAGTTAACGGTCCCTTACACTATCAACACGAACGTATCAATAGATGTCAATATTGTGAACAAGTTTAATGGGTTTTTGCATTCTAAACGAGCTTGAAAGATACACAAAAAACAAGCTTGGGTGCCTTTCTAGACTATAAACAATTCACAATATTGTACTTACTGTGACATTCTTGTTGGGAACATTTTGAGTGTCAATTCTGCTAGCATTGTTGAATGTCTGTCACAATATTGTTAACATATCAGAATGACCATGTTACTTACAGGTAAGATGGTTATATATGATTGTTAAGTGATTTGCTTTGTTGGAAAAATCATGTGTTTCCAATGCGATTTAAAGACAGCATTTCTAAGTTCAGGCCATACTGCCCTAAGGCGGAATGATCCATACAAATGGGCCATGTTTCCTTTAGATTGGTGTCCAGATTGTACTGTATACAGGGACAATATAATTTATGTTGTAATACGTTGACTGAAAACTACTACGCCAAACCTCTGACCGTACAGGCCAGGTCCTTTCTGTATGTACACATGTATTCATTAGGAAGAGCAATCTCTCGCTGATCGCAACTCGACAGCAGCACTAGTCTAATCTCTAAACGATAGCATTGCCGTTTCCTGCATGGTCATAATGGAATTGCACAAATCTACCAAATCAAGTCAGCTTTTATATTGCTTTTCTGTCAGATCGGATGCAGTTAATATTCAGAGACATGTCAGGGAAATGTTTTGTGTATTAGATTATAATCTGTATAGTTTCGTGTCGTTTATGCATATGTTGGTTATTTGAATACAAACTGGGATTATGTTTCACAAAAACTTATCAGATCTTATTGTTAACAAATAACTCGACGCGACAGTAACAAACAAATTGAACTGTAGTAGAAATGTAGATTACACATTATACAATTTGTTGAGTTTTCGGATGACCGTTTCTAACAGGTATATTTATAATAAAATTCAAATGCATGCGACAAAATATTTACAGGTAAATTTACAAAATAATTCAAATGTATACGACAAAAAGTATTAGCTTGTTCAGCATATAGCCACAGGCATTGAAGGGCTCAGAAGAAGTCAAGCCTAACTCTACATAAATATGTAATTTCACACTAAAATAAATAAAATATTTTTCAAACATTTACACAACGCGAATATGTCATATAGTCGCGTAAATCAGACAAAAGTAGAAGAGGGAACACATTTTAAACTAGAATATACAGAACATGAAAAACCTGTAAACGAGCGTCTTTTACCATTATCACTTTGGTGAGATGATGCGACGAACATGGGTTTACATGGATTAAAATGGACGTGGCTTTAGGCCAGACAAGTTATTAATCAACATAGTACAATAGGAGAATCAGGGGGAGTGGACATTCTAATACCTGGCGTATCATTTCATCACGACCCTGAGTAACAGGTCACTTCGTTCTGAGTAACCCTGGGAAACTCTCTTATTCCCGCAGGATTATATATGTACAGTAGATGTTGCATTTGTAAGCTGCAATTTCCAGGATCCTATATACAGGCGAACAAGAGGCTTCAATTCACCCACTGATTTCTCTTGAGGTTTTATATGAATAGACGTTTACATGGAGGTTTCATTCTCCACACCAAAACTGCGTAACAGGCAAAATCAGCAATTCATACCATCTACAGATCTACCAATCGACAAGAACTAGATATGACAAACTTGACAGTGAATGTAATGGGAATGATGTTTTCCGTGTAACGGGTAAACTATTAGTGTAAATCTGCATATATAACCTTATATATAGAAGGTCATTTATACACACACAAGCCTTCAAACCTTAGAATAAGATAAGTGCAGAATAAAAAAAAAAATACAATTCATGATTGTTATTTTGCCTTATCTGTTTTTTCAGCATTGTTTCTATCTGGACTTATTCCGATTCCACTTAATTCATGAATTCAGTCCTTTAGTATTTCCTGAATACAGTTTTGATTTCTCTGTTTCCGGTGAATCCAACGACACTTGAATACCACATACTGCAATAGCTAGGATACGATATCATTTAAAAGCTCCCGCTTATTTGCTTTGTTTAAATTTGCTTTAGTTCCCGGCTTCATCCGAGTTGCACTATTATGATATACATGTAGAATAGAGACACACGTGGCCATTCTGTGTTCGGTTTCGTTCTTAAGTAGTTTTCCATGCATAGGTCTATTGAATGTATATTTAGAGTTTTGAGTTAAGGCTTAAGTCGTTCAACGAGTGTTCCGACCAACTGTGAATCTGTGTTTGCTCATATGATCAGTTAGACGCTAGAACAACTCTAGAAAACAGCACCTTTTTGGGGAAGAAAACTCATTTTCTAATAAATCTACTTAAAGGAGGTTCGTTTTTTTTTTGTTTTTTTTTTTGAAAAGTGGAAGAACCAAAGGCTAAACACGTTTAATAATGAACTTAACTGCTGAACAGAACCCCTGAAGACATCGATGTCTACTTTAGAACGAAACCTAACACAGGTGTTCTTCCTTTTGATATCTTACCAGTGGAATTCAAATGAAGTCCGGAAGTAAGTTCTTTCTGAGATACCAGTCCATTGTGGTAATGTTTAGTCTATTTGAGCAGGTATCCCAATGAGATTTTAAAATAGAACAAACTTTCTCGATCCTTTGCTGTCAAGTTTGTAAGGAATGAAAATCGTTCTATAGAGTATTAGTATGTATGTAAGTCATGTGGTCCAGCAGAGGTCAATTTCAGGGGCAAATTTCAAGGTCAATCGAAAATCCCCAATAATAACGTTTGCAAATACAAATTACCAAAAATGTTTTATTATGGAATATTGCTACTGCAGGTTATTCCTGGAATTATTGACCAATCTCGCGGAAAACAGTCTAACATTCCGAAAAAAAGAAACCAAGATGACTAACCCTAACGTCATTCAACAAGATTTTTGTTTTGATTTCCAGTTAGACACACTTTCCACTGTTACACATACCGTAGTATAAGCGATCAAAACAAGACTGGTTACGTACGTATGTAACCGATTGACCGCAGCAAGCATCTGTGATCATTTTCGTGGTTAGAAATACAGGCACTCACATACTTAACAGTTTACATATAGGACAGTAAAAAGGGAGTCGTTTTTGTTTGTTTGTTAGTTTGATTGGATTGGGCTTATCGCCATATTTAAGGTTAGCCCCCTTCAAGTGGCGGTGTACAAGACCACTGGACGATGGAAATCATCTTTGAATCCAAAGGCATCAATCACAAGACATGGCAAATACATGACAATCACAGAACGAGATACTAACATGTTATAAACAGTTAGACTTCATGTTCCTTAGTTCTGAGATCGAAATGGCGTTGGCGAATGTGGAGGTACCGTAACAATGCAACATAAAGAAAGAGAGATGACCAAGATAAACATGTAAACAAGAAAGGGTTCAAACGATCGAGAAAAAAAACCCCACAAAACAGAAGAGTTATTTGCTGTGTTTAAACTGCTTAAACCCAAGGCTCTACAATACACAATATACAGGAATTAAATGTTTAAAGCACAAGACTGTCCTATATATACGGTAACTGACCATGAAGACAGACACTCAGGACTCTTGCTTCACAATCGTGCCTTTATTTCAATGCTATTCGGCAATCCACTGACAACCATGAACGGTAAGCCACTATATAACAAAAACAAACAGAGTAACATAGAGATATAGAGAGCGTTCAGAACTAGACATGGCTACATGCTAACTGAAGGTGAAGAACCAAATTCATAACTAAGTGCCGTGTTTAACTCGCTTCACTGGTGGCAGATGTCGGCAAGTTGGAAGGTTATAGAAGCTGGCAAATGATGAATGACTACTAGTACATTTCACGAATGCCACCTGTGATGGTGCTCGGGGTGAAATAAGGGTTCACCCTGGCGTTGATGCCTTGCTCCCTCATCCCCCCTCTGGCTCACACCCTCGAAAGCACTTACGTCTTGACACAATGAACCGTTAACACCACTACATTCAGCTATCTTGTTTTCCCTCAGTTATTCTTGAAGAACTTCTACTCAAAGGCGAGCAGAATAATATATCATTTTGATGGCAAACACACAAGGATATTCTAGGAGACATGTCTATATTTCTAAGTGACCACTTATTGTTAATTGGCTCTGTACCTAAAGGAAACATTGCCGGCAAATGCTTATTACTTGCCGTACACTTATAACTAAATTAAGTTGTTTTGAGAGGCACTCCAACTAGAATCCATGGAGCCATCGAGAAATAAAACACATTTTGTTTAAGCACGACAGAATAAAAACAATAGGGACTCAACTGACAGTTTATGTGGGTGAAATATGAACGACTAGACTGAGAGTAGGTAAGAGTAGGCCCTATTCACATGAAATAAGTCATGGAAAGCATCACGTTTACAGCCGGTTGGTTGAGTGGGTTTTGGAATAGTACAGGTTGCAGTTCGTACATTTTTTAAAACAAAGAAGTGTTTAATGAAGCCTAAATTTCTACTTTAATAACCTTAATAACGTTAAAGTTGTCCTGCTCTTAAGACAATTATTTTGGCCATACATCAAAGAGTCCAAAACAAACTTGTCTATATGATTATACTGTTGCAGGAGGATTGCCGAGTACAGTCAGCCGATATTCAATTAAACCAACGCCTTTACATGTATGGCGACACATATCTCTTGCTTTTAATTTAACTTTTGTATCGTTAAGTAACAGCATTTTGGTTATTTTGGGATAACACTTTCTTAGTTTGAACAGACTGTAGTTAGTTCAGAAAATTATGCAGGCTGATTACAGAGTAGGTCACCGAATCATCATCAGTAAGTAATTGCCGACCAATCAATGACCTAGACCCTTCATCCCACATACCTTCTACAAAAATAAACGTTAACATAGCTGAAGTCTACAGGTATAGCTGACATTCACTGATGGAGACCTGCTGCCTCACTCCGTGGGCCGTTGGTTTGATCCCTGGATGGGAGTCAGTCCAACAATTATATAAATTAGAATTGTTTTCTAATTAAGAGTCAGACATCGAATCGACTGCAGCAATTACATGATTGATTGCTTGGTTGCTTTGTGCTTAACCCCCAGCTTAAGGTTATTTCACTAATATGACGGCGGTGTTATTAAACAATAATTGACCCTAGCGCAACTATAAAATGTGAAGTATTGTGATACAGTACGTTATTTGTTCAATAAACTATCAAACCGTATCGTTTTGTGTAAAACTAAAGAAGCTATAGTTTAACGTTAACATTGAAACAGTTAAAGGTGCTGTCTTTGTTATCAGATAGGCTATAATAAATATCAAGTTAACTCCACTTGTCAGTTGTTGATGCGCACAAATTCGCAAAACGTCCAACTATACAAGGAAATCCAATGTATGGACATCACCAGGCAAGTGATCAAGGGCTTAAAGCTAAAGCGTACAGCGGAGCCTCACATACATGGACTGGAGGATGTAAGTGTGTCACTGAGTGCCGATGGAATGGGCCTTTAACAGTTACCGACAGGGTCAATACCTCCCTGCAGCTCTGTCTTACATTTCAACTTGAGCTGAATCAAGCGGCTTTATCGATTCGAGACATTATGTGCTTAATCGGGTATCAAACGAAATCCGATTTGCAGAAATCACTGATTAAGTTCCTCAGTGTTTCGTGCTAATCTCTACTTCTTCTGACTTGGTTAAGCACATACTTATACAATATTAAACAGGAATCCCGAGTTTGTACAAGCTAGAGAAGACGTACCATCAGACTGTTAGCGATATGACCAATGAGCATTGCATCAGTGACACTAATATTAACCGCATTATTTACAAAATTTTGTGCATTATTATTTTCGATTATTAATAACACTGGCACAGTGGATAGATTTAAAAATCAATAAATCACCGCATTACCTAGACATACTTTCAGAGATAGTTTTCAATGGGTCTTAATTTCGATACTTTTTTTACAGGCTCGTAAACTGGGTATGATACAAGGCCGCTTGATACAAGTTAGTATTTTTCAATATACCATGCAGGAGTCATAGAGCATAACGTCTTTTATCCGTCTGCATGGCGCCTATTTGTGTTGAAGGTTTTATTATAACTTATGAGCGCACGTAGTACTAATTTATGTTATCTATTCCCTTTCATGAGCCGATAAAGTGACAATTTTCTCTGAAAACCCGGAACATCTTTCCAGACGGTAATCATAAACGATTCACGTTAAACTGTTATACTCTGTCAAGTCTGTAAGCTGTCATCTTATCAAGAACACACTGGGTCTTTTTCTTGTACTGTTCCTAGGCGACCAACACACACGTTTAAAATCTGAGTCCATGAATGCGCCGCTCCATGTTCAATCTCAGTGGTTACACCTAACGACGACAGCAAGCAGCTTGGTAATTCCATTGTGGTTACCAAATGCAGTGAAGTGACACACGTCACACACCATCCCTGAGTGGAACTTTACTAAAAAAAGGCGATCCGGTGGTAGACTACAAACAGACTGGCAGAGATAAACCGCTTTGCGAAAGTCGTTATCATTCAGTTTAACCCAACAATTAAAAACGTATATGTCGGCCTACATGATTTAGTTGGAAGTTTTGCAGCTGTATCATATGATTGAATGAGGCATATTCATTTCTTGGGTACTCTAGGGCTACAAACAAATTTTATATAAATAGTATTTTTGTTTGCCTTAGCCTTTAGTAAAATGATAACCATGTTGTCTTTACGTCAACATTTTTGTTAAGGTCAATTCCAAATGACGTGTCACAAACAAAGGGCTTATTCTGACTTGTGCTTGCTATTCACTATTCGCACTACACATGACGATAAAAATGCCAGAGATTCGAGCTGAAGGCCACCCAGCCCGAGTTTGCCCACGGGTAAGATTAACCTCAGCCACTTAGACATCATATAGTGAATTCCGATTATCATACCGGACGTTTTAGCGCACAACAGGGCAAAACCAACCCGCCTAGAATGTATCAAATTGTACAAAAACAGACTGTAGGTCTAACGGTCAAAGCAGCCGTCGCTGCCCGGGGCGTTTGGTGGCGATGTCTAGGGAGGAAATAACAGCACATTATACCGTATTCCCTGTGCGTATATCTGGCATGTTCAAGTAACTGGCGGTAATAAGCCTTCTGTGCAATTTTCTGACATTTTGTGTAAAATCTGCCACATAACTATGTGAAAATGATTTACTTATGTCCAACTGATAGTGTCAGGTAATTGTGTTATGGCCTAATTATGTTTGCCACCAAGTTCATTTGTAGTCTGGGTAATTAGATCATCTGACATATGGGGAAACATCACAAAACATATATAGCTCTCCAGTCTCCATTTTAACTATTAATAAACTCTGAGATCGAGCCCAGGAGCGGGTCGATTGATTGATTGATTGATTGATTGCTTGATTGAGTGGTTGGTTGGTTGGTTGGTTGGTTGATTAAGGTACTACTACCTCCGTGTGGCGAAGTGTATTGGAGAGTACGCTGCGCGAATTCCTTTCCCTTAGGTCGTTTGGTGTTGGCCATCAAAGAAGCAGTGAATGTCGTTGTCCTCTCCTACTGTAGCAAGTTGGCTTGTTTCGATTGAAAACACAAAAACCTATAGACTTTTCGCCCTGAGCAATAAGATTATTAATAAAAATTTGACCAACCTATTGTAAGAACTACTTAGTAGTAATATTCACTTTTCATAACAGTACTTTTAGAAATAACAAAAATATTCTACGACCTCTCATCACTGAACAAAGGAAACAAATCAATAGGTATTCAAATCGCCATGCTCATTATACTGTCATTTATCGGTTATCTGTTTCAACACAAGATCTAAAGTCTGAATGAAACTAGGAATGGTTATTCGTTCTGTCCACATTATAAAGGCTAATATATATATATACGGGCAAATATTCCACAAGTTATGCACGTAATAAATTCACAAGATATCCTTTAACCAAATGTGACTGTAGTAGAAAACAGGTATTATAGACCGGCATGCTGTACGCCGGGGTCGATTGTAAAGTAGAGAGAGCGCGTAATGCACACTAATCTAACATGGAATGATAAATTGGGCAGATTTACAGTAGGAGTTCTAGTCAGTGAAGTGTTTCCGAAATCAACATCAATTCACGGACTATTATTAACGGACTATTCGGAGACCATCATCGGCTTGTCGTAAGACCCTTAACATCATTGGATTTCCTCATATCTGTTACCGTTGTTCAGCTCAAAACAATACTATCCAAATAGCCGATCAGAGGCCTTATAATACACCCATAACGATCTAAGTATTTGCTACCGACGGTCCCTCAATAAGGGGTTGTTATAGAAAGGTAACGATCTGTGCATTAAACACACGATCTAATTCATCTGGATCAATAGCGAACAAGGCTGTATATCATTCTCAAAGCGGCAACACTTCCTATTGATATAATGCATCTAATCAAGTTATCAAATCTCGACATAATCACGTTAAATATCGATCTGTGTTGATCGACCATAAGCGAGCCATTTGGTGCGTGTGATCATCAAGCGAGTAGCAGAGCCCTTGCTCGCAGTGGTGGATCCTCGCAGTCAGTCAGCTATACTGAAGAGCTGTTGGGGTTTCGTTAAAAACCATGTCATGGAAGCGAGTCTGACATATATACATCCTGGATATGACACACGTCATGTCCGTCATTTTTACATTTTTGTTTTAAATTTATTCAGCTGTAATCAAGAACATTATTTGTTACATTTTAATTACTTAAATGAATTATACCAAATGACGTATATTGTAACTGTGCTAGGGGTTCTTTATATAAACTGATAATAATCTTGCCAGCTAACTAAATAACAGCTTTGTACAGATACACATTAATTTGTTATAAATGAGTGGTAAAGCATATAAATGTCATTTTTGACAATTACTAACAGTAAAACAAAAATGGAATGTGAAGTGGGTTTTTTTTTTACAGAGTTTGAAAGTTAATCTTCCTCTAGAGCTAAGTAAAAACAACATTGCTAAACTCCAATCAAACTACCGTCAGCCAGAGCTTTTAACTGTTGTAAGCAAAACCTATAATAA
>JAVFBW010045488.1:0-27875 GCA_034783835.1 Mopalia ciliata
GTGTGTTCAGAACCTCAATATGTTAGAAAATGAACACCCATAAACACACTCACAATTCCTGGTGTGTTCAGACCCTCAATATGTTAGAAAATGAACATCCATAAACCCACCCACAATTCCTGGTGTGTCCAGACCCTCAATATGTTAGAGAATGAACATCCATAAACCCACCCACAATTCCTGGTGTGTTCAGATAATAATTGCTTCCTAGCTTTTTAAACATCATAATCAGTGAATGTGTTTGTTTCAACATTTGATAGCTTTCATGAGTTCATGGATCTTATAACAGAGAAGCCGTATCTATATATGTTGATAGTGTAATGGTGAAGCTGTGTGTGAGGTATGTCGTCACCATGGACTTCAGGGAGGTTAAGCAGTGACTAACAGACACATTTATTATTAATGGTGTCCATCACTGACTAGATCACAGGTGTTCTCTTTTCTCTAAAATCACACAAATTCCACAAAGTGCAAAGCCTAACATATATGCACTTGTACAGGTTGTCCGAGGCATCTCTGTCCAATCAAATAATGCAGATCACCTCATCGTCAGGCCTTTTCTGGTCTCCAGCCATTGAAGAGTTCTCATTTCCTGTCTCATCTCTCATCGCACACAGCAGAAGGAAATTAAAAGTTGTGTTGTCAAAATGGCCGCCGTTATACAGGTTTCAGCTGTTCTCTGCTTCATCAAAAAAAAAAATCCTTTTTTTTTTCTGACTAGCTAATGAGCTGTCAGCAATGGCATCTACAGACACCTGCTCCCCTTTACAGTCTGCATTAGACTAGTCTCTTGTCATTGATAATAGAGAATAGCCCAGCCAGCAGAGTTATGCCGTACCAACGGATACTCCTACAATCTGTCATCAGCGGACAGTACTGTAGGGGTAATAACGTCATGAAAGATAGCCAATTAGGTTGTACTAGGAGTCGTTTCAAACGGGAGTCCCCTATCTGATTCATCATTCCCGCTGGAGAATAAATTGAGAAAAACTAGACAAACACATGGGCTGCATATCTCAGATTTCCTCAGCCTCCATTCCAGAATAATTCATCATTTTTGTCAGCACCGGCTCTAAACTAAACTGACACCAGAATCTGGCTTTCCATTTTTAATAACATATTCTGTCGGGTCTCTTTGAGGACACCATAATTAAAACAACGGTGCCTGTGAAGCCATAATAGCTACATGCTAAGCAAACAGTGCAATAATGTGCCTGTGTAGAGAGAGAGTTTTGAGAGAGAGGGATTGGTATTTTAGTTATAGTTCCATACTCGAGAGTAAGTTACTTATATGAAGATTGTTTTGTTTGTTTGTTTGATTGGGGTTTAACATCATACTCAAGGGTATTTCACTTATATGATGACGGATTGTCCACTTCCCATGGCACCTAGCCTTTTTACGGTGGAAAACCGAGAGGAAACCTCATAACATGTGACTCGCTCATATCTTATATGAAGAAGGTGTACTCTGTTGAGGAATTTGAGGGGACTCAAATGAGAACATTAATTGGTTAACCTTGCCCATTGTCACTTCTCCATATGTCATAGGCCATTGATCCAAATTGTGCGCAATTTAGAAGGTCATGCATTAACCGTGATGTAGACCAAATCAAACTTTGAATTCCTCTAACTAGATTTGCTGGCAATTCTTAACATTTTGATTTTGTGTTGAGAATAAATTATTGTCTCTATTTTCAAGGAACTGTTTAGTGGTTATTCTTGTTAGATGTATTAGAAATAAAAAGAAAAAAATGTTTACACCTTACGTACAGTACCATATATTGTTAGAGTTAATGGAGATCTTTTAGTAATAGACTGAAAAGAAAAATGTCCATATCATCAAGACATTGGAACCTGTATAAGTAAAGGACTTATAAGTGAATCAATTGACCAACCAATCAATCAATCAATCAGTCAATTACAATCAACCTCAACCACCTGCCACAGATTGTGACAACAAATCATAGACACAGGTTATGGGAAGTTGAAGCTGTATTCTGTAGGGCTGCCATTTTCCTTTCCTTTGTCTCCAGGTGAAATGGCTGATTGTTCGAATAGGCTTGCTCGACGTTAGTCACACAATAACAGTGATTACAAATAAGCCAGCAAATATCGCTGGTAATGTGGTAATTATGGCTGGTAATATGGTAATTAAACTCACTTTTGACCACAAAGTTGAAAAAATAAAAAAAAAACATAACAACAACAACAACAACAGGGAGGCTGTCTGTGAACTGCTGCAGGTTATCCTCTTCGGGCTGTATTATGTGAGGTGAAAATCATCCAATACCAGGAGAATGTTAACAGGGAGAGTTCAGCTAGCCTGATCACTTTTGTGACTATGCAATTTGTTATAACCACAATTGCTAAATCACAAAAGCTCGCAAGCACACCGAGTGTTAGTACAGGAACAATGGATAAAGCCAGGCAGTGTGTTAAAGTTTTGATCATGATAAGCCACAAAGCAGATTTAAACTGAACACATGTTAATAGAACGAGGTTATATGATGTTAATAAAAACCACAGGATTTGTGATAAAGCTGGCCACAATGGCAGTGAAGCAGGTGTGCCGGTGGTATAGGATTGTCAGTAAGTTCAGCTCCATGCAGAAACTCATTTCTACAGTCATTTTAATATTGCCAAAAACTCTTATTGTTTCATATTCAGCAACTTAAATATTCTACAGTTTTGAAAATATTCAATTTATAACAGTAGAAAAAAATTTGAGATCTGATCATCAAGGATTTTTTTTTTTTTTTTTTTTTCATCAAGGATCAATAATGGAGAATACAAGTTTGGTCAGAGAACATATTTTGTTAAAAACAAAACCCAACAAAAAACAGATAACAACACCAACCTTCTCTGAAATTCAATCAATTTACTATGGACAATATATGACATATTCAGATTTTCCATCATCAGACATACAGTGTTTATAGAATATATACTTTTAGAAATATAAAACATAGATATATTTAGAAAATGTTATCCATTAGGCAAAGGTATGTAGACTGAAGCAATCGAGGAACCATCTGATGTTCCAAATAAAGTCTCAGTCAGAGTTTATATTCTGTTGAAAAGTAGGCAAAGGCAATGTAAAATCTCAGGGATAATGAGGACAGAAGTGACATTGTTTGTTTGATCGGGGTTTAACGTCATACTCAAGGGTGACAGAAGTGAGTAGGGTTTGGGAAGTATATAGGGTAGGTAAATGATAGGTATAAATGATAGCTATCATGGGATAAATTTCCACACAGATCTCAGATTTTGCTAAATTTTATGAACTAGAATCTGTTCAAACTAAGAATGTGTTATCCCTAAATAACGAAAATTCTATAAAAATAAGGGTTGACAGAAGTCAATTTCTTCATTATGCAATTTAAAGAGAAAATCGGTGGTTTTAAATTGCGAAAAACAGGGTTGTACAATTACAGGTGATGAACTTATATGTGTAATTAAACCTCAAAGTCAAGCTAATAAAAAGTCCATTAATGTAAATTAGATGAAGCCCTGACTCAGATACTAAAATCTTAGTCCAAACATACCTCCAATTACCCTGGAAATGTTTACATGTATCTAGTTTTATTTCTAAATAAAGAGAAGTTTGAAATTTCAGCCATATGAAGTAAATTCCTACAAAGTTTATTGAGAAATGATTATGTATGCAACCAGTGCTTGTAAAACAAACACACAGTAATTTTAAAATGTACACATTACATATTCCATGATGAGAGAAGATGGACGGTTTTTCGAGATCTAGTCAACTTTGTGAGATTTGTATTTCCTGAAGCTCTAATAAACATGGCTGGAGGCTGTGAAGTTATCTGTGAGGGAAAGAAAATCAGCGGAATCATAGGGCATTTCACACCCATGGGCAAAACACATTTCTGATGCAATAATCCATTATCTCGGCTAGTTTATCATTTCATTGGCTCTCCATCTAGCCGTAAGGATCACATGACATTTCACAACACCTTTAGAAATTAGTTGGTTTTTCTAGCTGATATGTGTTGGGGTTTTAATTAGAACTGGTTCCCCAGACTTGTTGAAAAGCCATATTTCATGATCATTGAAATGGCAGTATAAAGATAGCTTCAATTCCGGACAAATAAAAAATGGTCTTTGTGCTGTTTTTTATTTTTTTTACCTGTTTTCTTGCAGACCTGTAATTTTTTATATTCGTTTTAATTATGACAGTTTTTTTTTTTTACCGCTAGAAATGAGATTTAAATGCAAATTCTTTTAATGATGTGGACAAAGAAAACAATGATTCTAGTTTTCCTGTCAGACATGGGTAAATATTATTTTATTTACAAATGAGATTCTTCAGTGAATGGGTGTATCACAGTAACCATGGCCAATCACTTAAATGCCCCTGACTGAAGGGCACCTTCACGAAAGTAGGGATCGTGACCAACAGGTGCAAATCCTGATTTGTACCGGTAGTAACTTTTACACCTATTTTTGTTTGTGATTCAATATTCAGAGTAATTCAAACTTCAAGGAGTCCTTGTGAGAAAGTAAGCCATCAGTTGAAACAAAGAATTAGTTTGGAATGGACTAAAATTATTGAAAGCCGGTATGGTTGAGGAACAGATTAATAATATCTTTCAAGCATACATAGGGAAGTACCACAAAGGATATTAGTACTATGGTGTTAATGAACTAATAAAGGTTGCACATTGACAGGTATATTTTTTTCAAATATTGTTACATGTAGACAATGCAAAGACTATTCAAACACCTGTGAATATGGAATAAAACATCGATAAAATGATGGAGTGAATAATAATAGTCTATAAGAAATTGAGCGTATATGTATATGGAGGGGAAATAAGGATGTCTCATTACCTGCGGAAGTCAAGAAGTGCCTTGACGGAGCCAGGGACTTTATTGTCGTGCCAGGTGAGGAAGTGGAATTGTGTGACAGTCCGGGTCTCGTTAGTCTGTAGGTTCTTCAGGTAAAAGCTCCTCACCAAGTAGTCATCACACCAGATATGTTCAGAGACCAGGTGAACCTAGAGAAGGAGTAAATAACATGATTTTTAAGTTATTTAGAAAGTAAATTTCTTAATTTGAGCAGATTCTATTTGCGAAAATTTACTGCTGGCGATTCAGTGCCTTACTCCAAGGGTCTTGGCTTTCATTCTCGCACAGGCTTCAAGCTGAACATTTTTTTTGAACTAGAATCTGTTCAAATTAACATAGTGCTGTCCCCAAATAACAAGTTATTTGATCGCATTAATTTAATTAATTTATTGATTGATTAATTTGAACAGATTCTATTTGCGAAAATGGTGATCCTTGAGTTTGATTCTGGCACAGGTTTCAAGCTGCAAAATTTTCTGAACTAGAATCTATTCAAATTTGTCAAGTTTTATCCCATAATAATGAAAAGGCAAATACAATTTAACTAACCTGTTTTACACCACACAGATACATATTCTTCACACTCTATGCAATTTATTCTGCTTCCTGATATATTATTAATATTAATTAGGCAAAATATTAATAAAGGTCCATAAATATACAGACGATAATTAATTCACAGAGGATGGAGATCTTATTAATCAATCTCATAATTTTGTAATTGTAGACCAAATGTTTCTTGTATTTTACCTCATATATGTGATAGAGGTCACTGCCTTCCTCCGGCCAATACCTGTGACACATGGCTGCCCCATTTTCAGTTAGTTTGGTCAACATAACGATTACAACACTCCCCTGCTCCCAAACCATCTGAAAGAGAAAATCGTTTATAAGTTAATGTTTCTGAATCTGAAAAACAGTTCTCTCTTTGCTTCAAAATTCTAACTATTGGGAAAAAAATATAAAACCAATATTTTTTCATTTAAAAATATTACACCATTTACAGTGAAACAGGGGAATATTATTTAAAAAAAGAATTGATAAAATAAAAATCTGCCTTTTTGGATAGATGTCACAGGGTGAAAAAGTTCCGTTTAATTTTTAACCTACTGTTTCATTGTGGGTTTTATATCGTATTGAGTGTGGCAGATAAACGGGAGATGAAATCCACCCACTGTGTTACTGGCAAGAAACTAGGACAAGATAGAAGTGAGAGTGAAGCAAAAAACACAAGAGCATTGAGCAATACCACAATCACTCTAATAGTACAGTGAAAGACTGTTTGTTTGTTTGAATGAGTTTGATTAGGGTTTAACGTCGTACTCAAAGGTATTTCACTTATATGACGACATGCCAGCTCAATGAGTGAAGGAAACAACCCTCAACACCACTGGCAACAAACAAAGACTTTTGAATACTGGATATTGTATTCCCCAAAGTAACCTATCATAAAGTATATATAGGAATGCATTATGTCAATTGGTGAGAATAAAGCTCCAAATGGCTTGTTTTATTCCGTACAGATTTTTAAAAACAGAAAACGGGAAATTGGCAGGTTACATAATCTGGTTGCTTTGGTTTCTAACATTGGTTCCACCAATCTTACTTAAAGCTATTTTACACCTTGTGTCATGATGCTTTGCGGAAGAAAAAATAAGTTAACAATGCAGTGCTCAATCCTTTCACTTAAAAAGAAACAGCTGTGTTTATACCAGTGATAATTTTAAAATATGATTTCTGAGTTACAAATCTAAGATGAATGCATTAAAATAATGGCCTGCTTCTAAAAGTCTGATCAACTAATTCCATGTCTCAAAATGCAATTATCTGATGTAATTATTTTAATTTTTGAATCATTTCCACGTTTTAAAATACAATTATTTGTCATAATTATCTACCATTTCTCAAACCAATCACAGCGCATTTTTCTGGATTATTCAAGGGCATATAGAATGCTAAAAGCTTTTACAGATGCTGGTCTCTGTTATTGTCACATTAAAAGTAGAAAAATGCTTCAGATTGCAATGGCATGACGTAATGATGGCTTTCATTACAGACCTAATTAAATAGAGAGATTGAGTACCTTGTGTGATCTGTTTGGGAAATGTTGGACACTTTACTTTAGGTAATAATACAAAGAGCTAGAGATGCAAACACTTTATTTCAAGGAAAAAAATATGGATTGCTTTATAAGTGATAGACTGCATGAACAGATTCTCATGGTAATTAGTGTACATATTCTCATGGTAATTAGTGCACAGATTCCCATGGTAATTAGTGCAGATTATCATGGTAACTATTGCAGATTATCATGGAAATGAGTGAACATATTCTCATGGTAATTACTGCAGATTCTCATTGTGATTATTGCAGATTCTCATGGAAATTAGTGCATATATTCTCATGGTAATTAGTGCACAGATTCCCATGGTAATTAGTGCTGATTCCCATGGTAATTAGTGCAGATTCTCATGGTAATTATTGCAGATTCGCAAGGAAATGAGTGAACATATTTTCATGGTAATTACTGCACAGATTAGTAATGATTAGTAACGGACAGATTAGTAATGATTAGTAACGGACAGATTACCATGAAAATCTGTGCACTACTCAGATTTTCATGGTAATCTGTGCACAGATTCCCATGTCAATTAGTGCAGATTCTCATGGTAATTAGTGCACAGATTCTCATTGTGATAATTGCAGATTCTCATGGTAATTAGTGTACAGATTCCCATGATAATTAGTGCACAGATTCTCATTGTGATTATTGCAGATTCTCATGGTAATTGGTGCAGATTCTCATGGTAATTAGTGTACAGATTTCCATGATAATTAGTGCACAGATTCCCATGGTAATTAGTGACAGATTCTCATGGTAATTGGTGCAGATTCTCATGGTTATTAGTGCACAGATTCTCATAGTAATTATTCCATAGATTCTTGTGTAAATTTTAAAGATAGTTTGTTATGTGTTAAACATGTAAGTATGTATAGAAGAGATTGTTTCATCGGTATTAAAGCAGTTGAATTTATCCAAAAGGATCCAATTCAATATTTAACTCAAAATAAAAAGAAAAAAACAATGAACTGAATGAAACAAAATAGTGGTTAAATATCCACATCAATTTGAGCTTTGTTTTTGCCATTTACATGTAGTTGGTTTTATCTTATGCAAATCATGCTGTGTATGTTGAGCTGCAGTTGAGGAACCACCTTTGGCTTTACGAAATCAATTCTCTTCCATATGAACTTGAGAAACTATTTTCTAAATGGTGTCTGGTTCTAAATTGTGTCCTGTAGATTTCTGATCATTTTCTAAGAGACACCTTCGCTATTCGGGAAAATGCTAGGGTGTAACATTCCAATAAGTGAAGAGCTTGCCTGCTCAGAGATTAAGGGGCAATGTGCGGGAAGTTTTCTGATGCTCTTCCCCATCTCAAGCCAAAACTCATTTGTGCTGACACTCTCAGCTGTCTCCTATAAAATATTCATCTTGGTGGTAGATTATGCCAACATTGCCCGCCACGACAACTTGCCACTCATAACAGTCCTAAAGATGCTTTCCTCTAACCCAAACAACCAATCAAATGGAAGGATTACAAAGCACTCATGTCTATCTCACTCTCTATTAAACACGGAACAATTAACTCACAACTAAATCATTCACCAAGCATTCCCTGAAAAGGAAAAGAACCAACGAAAAAAAAAAAACAACCCACTTTTCTTCCCAAGACAATCTTTCTGAATACCGCAACACTTGTGGTAAAACTACAGGACAAACCTCTCAGGGATGAAGACCTGTGTAAACTATTCACAGAAAATATTTAATTCCAGTGTAATGAAGCAAATAAACAAAAACTTCTGTATATAGACATTGTTTTTCTTTTTTTATATTTATCTGGTCACTCCAAATTATTTGCCAACATTTGCCAAAAAGGACACTGTCATTAGATTATTAGATGAATACTCAGTGTCTTTTGCCAGGTTCAGGTACTTTCAATAATTATGTTATTTATTTGTTTGTTTGATAAATGTTCATTTTTTTTGTTTTCCGTAAGGTCTATAGTTGAAGTATTGAGTTTGATGTGATTCTAAAGGCACTGAGGAATGATGGTTGTAGTTAGTGGTTGAATGGTTTAAGCGAAAAACTGGACATCTCAGTCAATTGTACAATTGAAACAATTTGTTGTTTGGTATTTCATCTTTTTTAACAGTGAATACCAGATGTAAATCAATTTGTCGTTTGGATTTTTAACAATAAAGGTGGGGGAGGGGGGCTATGACCGCCCTTTACAGTGGGCCTATTCTAAGAACTGTCTTTGATCATCCTTTGCAGAGAGCACTGTCTGACAAGCCTTCAGTTCATGTCAGCTTCATCAATTTTTAATCCCGGTCCTTTTCAGGAAGCCGGCCATCGTTGGAGAATCCCCAGTGAGGATAAACCTCTATCAGGACCACAAACGGCTACTCTAAGCAGTTGTAGAAAGCTTTGATGTGACTATTCCTAGTGGCATCCCTGTCACGACATACAGAACTTCATCCGGACAGCTCCGACCTACAGACGACTACAGTCTCCAGCAGTAATATCTCTCATTTCCCTCCATTTACCAAATTCTCTTCTCAAGCTCAAGAAGCCCTTCCTTCTAAAGCTCACCATCCTTCTAAAGCTCACCATCACTACAACCACATCCACCTTCTCAGCATTTTATGCACTCATTGGCTCACAGATTCTACTGCTTCACTTATCAACTTTTTACAACAAAAATAAAACTGCAAAATTAAATATGTGGAGGATGAAAAATAAAAAGTAATTGACTTTCTGGTAGTTCCTCATTTGACAGATTTGCAACAACAAAATAGAAACCAGAAAGCTAATAAAAATTTAGAAATGGACAACCTGACAGCAGCTACAGTAAAGATGTCTTTGTGGAGAGGACAGTCAATGTGTAATGGTGGAAGAAGACTTGTAGGCGTGTTAATAAATTCTTTGAGGACAGATTTGTCTGGAATGGGACATCCATCTGTCGTCCTTCAACAAGGTCATTTGTCCTAGAACTGCTGTTCAAGTCAACAATTTATTCCTAATGGGATGTGGGCCAGCAATTCCCACTGATATACCGAGCTGCTTTTCAGGGTGACCTAATACTGCCAATAAAATTAACGATTCAATTTGAAAGCCTAGAATACCATGAAGACAAGGGTCTAGTTCCATGACTTGTTCTTCACCAGCACATTACAAGCGGGCTGAATCACCCTACACTGCTTAAGGTAAATACTCCAATAATAGGACTTTGCTTTAACATGTTGTGTCCTGTTTCTTGTCAAATTTTCCATCATACAAGATTTAATACAGATGAGGCACAAAACCAGGTTTCATGGCTATCTGTTTATTTTTCCTGTGAGGAAATTTTTCATTACGTTTTTAGTGGATTTATGAGGACATTTACCACAGAGGTTTGTTCTGGGGCTGGACCTAATAACAGAATCTCTATCAATCTTCTGACCGTTGTGCTGCTAAAACATGCAGGTCTTAATCTGTTTGGACAGCCACTGACTAACTAATGGGACACAATAATGGGGAGTGCTTCAAACAAAATGGCCGCCCCTCGTAAACCTTGGTGGACTCATATAAGAGAGGTCTGAATGAGAGAGAGCCATAAGTGATTGAGGTCCACCTTATTTATTGATGCAGTATCAGGAAATTAAAGTCTGTTCTGCACAAACATTAAGCACATTATCATATTGCTGTAGTGGAAATAGACCACACACCTCAACTCTCTTATTATCACAATAATATGTGCCCGATGAAACTCACCTGCCAGAAGTCAGCAACGGTATGAGGGAGTGGCCCTTGGGTGGTAATGTAGGCGGGATTACGTGGATCATGATCAGTCTGAAACAAACAAAAAAACGGTTACTTCATGGAAAAAAAACCCCACATGTCTGCACTGGTGGACTAAATCAAGCCTTGAGATTTTAAGCCTAACCTTAAGTTTGTACATGTATCATTGGGGTTTTACATCATACTTCAGTTTATTTATCTTAACTGTTTTATGCCCTGCATTGGTTGAACAATACCCTAAGTCACCTCACTGAGCGTTTTTTTAGCTACTATATCGCACCAGCTGAGGCTAACTGCAGCTTCACGCTACTGTACATGTGTGTGGATCACACAATATATATCATAGAATAAAAAAATAAGGTCAGGCAATTTTCTGAATGACATAAGAAAATATAATTCAGAAAAATATTATAAAAAATATAATTTTATATCATGAATGATATAAAAAAATATCCATATATAAAAATTTTTGAATACATGAAAAGAGAAAAATGTGCTTGCCTCCATAGAGATTTGAACCCGGGACCTGTGAAGTACAGACCCAACACTTCATTAAAAAATATATATTTCAAATGAATAAATAGAGAAAAAATTGTTAATATTTTTCTCTCTTCATTTATTCAAAAGATATATATAGACATATACATATCTAGGTCTTCAGATAATTCATCGATTTTACATATTTCTGTGGCAATGATTACCTTTCAGAAATATATTATTCATGTTTCAATCAATACATATTATTAAACAGAATACAAAATTCTGATCCTTTTTACAATAGGATTGTTTATTTGTCTATTGTCGATCCCTACCATATAACCATATCAGGAAGAGTAGGCATGCTAAAATTATTTCCATAGAAATCCATTTGAAAAACATAATATTGACAGCAGATCTGTTGCTTTCCAATTTGGCCAGGTCCAAGAAAAGATATTAGAATGGAATAGAACTTTACTAAAGTCTTGGTCTGACATGAATGGTAATTCAGAAACCCAAAGCATGAATATAGCTACTCTAGGAGACAGTTTCACAAAAAAAAATCTGGTATTATATTCAAGAGGACTTATTTTCAGCCAGTGTTTAGTTATCAAAGACTGATGTCTGTTACAATGATAACGACAGTCCTGTACGAATGTGGCCTGTCTTATAAAGCCAGGCGATGATGTAAAAGATGGCTGGCGTGTAATGTTAGTTAACAGCTCCCTGTTCTCACATCCTGATGGTACTCTATTGATTCGAACACTCAGGTGATAGGAACCATGTCACAAGAACAAATAGCTTCTGAAAAATCGATACCCGTTTCTCTGCTACATCTTCACAGAGCTGTCAGGCTAAATGCAATTGATAGCTTCGATCCTGAGTGCTTGCAAACTGTAGGTGGTATGTGAGCAGTCCAGGCTGTAGCAGCAGACAACACTCACCATCCAATTCGCATGCATACAGGCCAAATGTTCAAATCAACAGCACATGGGGATAATCTGATGATGCCTTGTTTTTTACAGCACCTATTTCTGCAATGAGTATCTGAAGCTAATACCATGCCTTTTACAACACTTATTTCTGTAATGAGTATCTGAAGACATTACCATGCCTTTCAGAGGACCTATTTCTATAATGAGTATCTGAAGATAATACCATGCCTTTCATAGCACCTATTTCTGAAATGAGTATCTGAGGATAACATCATGCCTTTTATAGGACTTATTTCTGCAATGAGTATCTGAAGATAACACCATGCCTTTTACAGCACCTATTTCTGAAATGAGTACCTAAAGATAACATCATGCCTTTTATAGGACTTATTTCTGCAATGAGTATCTGAAGATAACACCATATGTTTTACCCATGTAGTGACAAGACAGGCTTCATGATTTGTTTGTTTGAAGGTTATTTTACTCCGATGACAGCAAGTGAAGTATCAATAGCGGAATTGAAAGGTCACTTGTAAAAAACCGTACTAGGCAATACATGATACAACCTTACAAATAAGGTTTTTGTTGCCCATCTTAAAAAGTAATGGTGAGCTCTGTCCAACCCCCAGTGCAGCTTAAAGAAAACTTCGCAAATCCTCTACCAATAAGGAGAAAGAGATGTACTTACAATGGTGCTGGCGTTGATATAGTCTGAGCCAGAGACATTGGAGGAATCAGCGAGAACAACTCGAGAATGGTCATCTGTAAAAACAATACAATCACATAAGACAAAAGTGTAATCAATTACTGTTTGTTCGTTTGATTGTGGTTTAACGTCGTACTCTAGGATATTTCATTATATGCAACAGATTGTCCACTTCACACTGTTCCTGCCATATTATGGTGGAAACACAATGTTAGTTTGCCTTGTATTCGGTGTCACATTAACCAGTATTTTATTTATATCATTAGCAAATATGATGGACTTGAATCTCAACAATGACCCAGAACAAACTAAAAACCAACTTAAAAATCAAAAAAATGAACCGACCAACAGACAAAGGCTTTTTAGCAACTCTAAATTGTTGGTTAAGGTAATATTTTTTATTTTACAATTTTCTGAAAATAAACATATGACTTTAAGCTAATAATTATTTCATTCATTTATTAATATGTTCAAAATCTAGTGTTTACAAAATAGTCAATTTGCCTTGCATTAAGTTTCACAGCTGTATTTTTCATTAATGATTTCTCCTTTAAAGCTGGGAAGACTTGCAAACATGTTGAAGACAAGATTCTGAAAGCACATTATGTAAGTGACAGCCTTTACTATGCCATGCCAGGATGAAGAGATGCTTTAGCAAACAGCTATAAAAACTGGAAAACCCCAGAATCAAACTTTAAAGAATCGTCATAAAAACTATTGACAAAGTCTAAAAAAAATGTCCTCAAATGCGCAGCCATGGATAAAATTAAACATAACATTGAGTCTCCATAAAGGAAACAAACATTGCGGGGAGCCACTTTCTGAGTGAAGATCTGGAAACTGTCAAGGATAACAATCTGCCCCAAATAAAGGAATGATTCAGCATAGATTAAATGACAGCCATTAGCGGAATTTATGAGGATGTCAATGCAATAGGTCAGCCAGTGCAATTTGATTACTCAGATTTATGGTTATCAGCATTGATTCATTTACCTGTGACAGAATAGTGTATGTTCTGGTGTAAGAAATTCAATCCTGAACCTATCCTTTAATTGTTTATACAGTTAGCATGTGCTCTGAGAAAATATTCATTACATCTCAAACTCATAAAACCTGACAATTGGTATTTGAGTATCCCTACTCCAGACAACAAAAAACTGCAGCATTCTAATCCTAATTTTCTGAAGGCATCTCATTATTCCTCAGAAGTAGAGAAAATACAGAATCTCAACGATCGTTAAGAAACGCATATCCAAAATTCCTCATTTTGCCACCCCCAACTTATTAGACATTGTCCATCTTTAAAAAAAAAACCATTTCGTTTTCTCTGAGAAGTAGTAATAGTTGAAAATCATCAGTGATAACCTAACACAAATAGTGAGAGAGAAGACAGCTGTTTCTCAATATAAAATCAAAACATAATCTCTTATGAGCTGACAGCCATAGGCAGTCGAGGAACCATTGGTTTTCAATTCCATCAGGCAGAAGCAGAGTGTGGCTGACAGTTCTTTAACAATCCCAGACAATGCCATCACTACTCATCATAACAGCTTAGCAATAATCAACACACAGACCCTCCCCATCTTTTCACCGAGCTTTTTTTAGCGAACACTCAAGAATCAATGAGCTAATCGTTTGAACATACAGAACAAGGCACCTACTGGCTGGTCCATAAAGAATTCAGCAGCATACCTCTGTGTAGTCTCTAAGACAGTTCAATACTTTTGTCCCCAACCCTCTCCCTCTTCAATATTCAAACCCTATATCCCCTTCCTGACCTGTATTCAAACCTCCCATCAACTTCTTGGGCAATATTCAGACCTCCGATCCCCTCCCAGGGCAGAATTCACACTCTCATCCACTCCCTGTATATAGCCCCCCTCACACTCCCTTAGCAGTATTCGAACCCCAGATCTAGTCCCTGAGCAGTATTCAAATATCCCACCACCTCCCTGACCCGTACTCAAACTGCGCATCGCCTCCCTGTATATATGTCACCTGAATAAAGGTGTGTCAGCCATATGAATTCAATAAAAATAGGATAAAGTAATGTTGTAAATTCCACACTGAAACACTTTTAGATATTCAAATTGACGAAAAAAAATTCAGAGTACACATGACAAAATAAGATACTTAAATAAAAAACTGGTTTATGATTTTAACAGCCAGGCACACCTGTGTTTCTTCGTCTAACTCTTCATTTGAGGAATGAAACAAATGTATGTCAAAAAGGCATATTGCTAACTAGCAGATGGATAAAATGGTTTAGCCTGTATTTACTTGGTTTTTTGTGTCTTACTTAATAATATGAAAACTGTGTATCATCTGGTTTTTTTTTTTAAGAATACGAGTAGATAAAAGCATAGGCTACTTTTACTGATCTAGTGAAACCCCAATGAACCATGCGACAAGACAAATGATAGATAGATACACAGGCCCAGTGGCTCTTTGGCAGCTGAATTAGCATGCTGCCTTCATCAGATACAAATTGGTCATCTATTAACAGCTAGTTGGGTGTATTATACATGTAAAGACCAGCATAGACGTGTTCGATGAATCTCAACTGTCATTTGTATTCACCGCAAGCAGACCGTATCCCAGGAGGGCCTTCAGTCTTCTGCTTCAGGAGAGGCATAAATTTCTTCCAATCTAGTGACTCGTTTTAAATGGGACGGCATGAGAGCATATCAGCAGAGTCTCAGACAATCAGACGAAGACACTCCAAAGTTAAACTGTACATTCTACTTGCTGTGTGGCTTTCACAATGTCTGGATCTTCACAAACTATCTAACAGCCAAATGTTCTTACATTACAGTCACCATGGTACAGGACTATACAATAATTTTTCGGGCCCACGGCTGTGGCTTAGTGGTAGCATGTGCGCTTCCTTATCCTACTCCAATTTAGTTTGTCTGTTGACCCTCATGTATATGAGTGACCATGGATTAAAATCCTATCTAGTTATATCTCTCCTTATTTTGTTTTTATAAAGATCTATGGATCTTTGAGAAATTATCCTATATTGTTAATTATTGCTTCGACTGTGGCAAAAATATTTATGATATTGTTATTTTTCCATTGGGAGAATTATTATACTTCATTGATACCAATTTGTTCTCATAGTCTCACAATGAACACCTATAGTTCACTACTAGTCATGTTCTCTTATTCGCCTGGATTATCAGAATATTTCCCCCCCAACACCACAAACTACCTCCCGACTGGATAAAATGGTTCAACCCGTATTGACCATTTGCCCAGAATATTGGGCGATCAGATCTCTCTGACAATTGAGTCATGTCGGCTGGACAGTAAGCCGGTCAAATCCCCACTAATCTCTTTCCACTGTCATTCAGACTCCAACAACTCACCCAATAAACACTGCCACTTAACCCTCCGAGGTATCCCCAACAGTACCACTAACTCTATACACATCTAAGTCCTCTGGGTCGCGATTTATCCATGCACTAGAAACATTCCTGGAATCTAGTGCCTACTGAGAATCAGAGAAAGCCAACAGCTGTATCATAAAACACGGTTGAGTCCATCCATTTGGAACTATTTTGATCCAAGAAAAACTTTTTTTGTTATTTTTATGAAGAAACAGAAGGGTTACTTACATGGTAGAGTGTCACTATAACGGTTCTTCCTAGCATTTGTAGGGTCATTCGCTACAATTGTGCTGCACGGGTCAGCTTCATAGGCTGTCAAAGCGTCCCACTCACGATCCAATCGATCTTTGTTTTTAAGATGATCCTCCATGTACGACTGCACAGAATAAAACAAGTAACAAATTACTGTACATGTAGTAATTAGTTAAAGCTAACTGTGGCGAATTCAGGTTTCCTCAATAAAAACCCTTCATGTAAGATTGCAGTGGTTTGAAGTTTGGATACGGTTTAAAGCCCGCCTTAAGTTAATTTTACTCATATGACTTATCAATTTGTTTGTTTAGGGCTTTGCGCCTTATTTAACATTAATTCCTATAAAAAAATTGACACAGAGAGCATCAGCAAAAACCATTAAAGGGGTGCGTTTATGATATAAAATCAGCTCACCCTATTTCAAAGCTGAAATAAAAACTAACTTTAATGAACTCAAACAAGAAGAATAATGTCTTCGAAGTTAAGTTGAAATTTTGATGCAGGTCGCCACTTTGTAAAACTTTAGCAATACATTTATTTCTTGTCCAAGTTTCACATCTGAAGGATTCATGCTGTCAATATTTTTTATGTTGCAATTTTTGTTTCTGGTATTCATGTTGTCGAATGGGTATTGAAAATAGACTTGAAGACAAATGCTTCAAGCAGTTCCAATTACCTTCTGCAATTCAGCTTGTTTGTGAATCACTAATATTTCTAGGTTGAGGAGGAAGCTGACAGAAGCTATGCAGACAGCCAAGCCACATTAAAAAAAAAATCTTCTTTGCATGACGCTGAAATTTTCATTATACATTGAGCTTTCCTCACTGCAGCTCTTGTTTCAAATGACTGATTTTAATAGGTTAGATTCAAGCTTAGTGAAATAGGAGTGGAAGAATGGGTGGGTGAACTTATTATGGGAGCTCTAAATATGGCCTTGACAGCTGATGGAAGTAAATTCCTTTTTGATGAGAATGAAAGGACAAAAACAAGACGATTGACCATTAAACCGGGAACAGATGCACAATCAAGTCACGCACATCAGAGCTGTGTTTTCTGTTCATGTTATTTGACGCAGCCAGGCAGCACTGACATGCAGCGACCATATTGAGTTCTACAGCAATTCCGCAGCACTTGTCAATAATTCACACCAAACCCAGTAGAATTGAGAAGGAGTGACAGCATAATGAAAATAGCTATCTTGATCAACACACCATTAACTTCTATTACAAAGGCTTCTCAACTTAGGCCTAGGGTCACCCTATCTTAAACGAGAGAATTAAGGAACGGTTTGTTACCCGGAGGAATATAAAAAGAAGCTTTGGAATCAGCAGATAATTGATTGATTGATGAATTGTTTGATTAGCCGCATTTTACACCATACCCATCACATGTTACAATAATTTTTTAATTGACATGAGAGACCCTTAGTTCATTAACCTCTTGCTTGCAAACCATGGTGCTTTCATTTAAAATTGTTGGGTATCCTTAAGATTGGAAGCTATCCCCAAATACTCCTAATCTAAAAAGAAATTATATCCTTATCAAACATCATTTAAAGATGTGTTGCCTCTCTAAAAAAATTAGGACATTAGTAGACACCATAGTTTTTTTTTTGCTAAAAAATCTGTACAAAAAAATGACAAAATTTTAATGTCTTTTAAAAATCTTTCCAAAAATGACAATGCCTCAATATGTTTTTATAATCTTTGACAAGTGGATTTAACAAGGGATACCAAAAATTGCAACAAAGAAAATAGACACTTTCGATTTTACTGTTTAAATAAGACTGGCAGAGATGTAAGCCAGGGTACTTGGCATAAACAGATCTGTCTCAGTAAATTTGGAGATGTAGTTTGAATTTCTCTGCTAGCAGATTGAGATTTCAGAAGGTAGTGAATAATGAATGAGTATTGTCCACCTGAGCTGTCCCTAAACCACAATCAGGGCCAAATCACCCAATCTCTGTTAAAATATTCATTACTTCATAAAGCAGCTTACTGTTGACCTGTCATAAGTTTTCTTCATTCTATCTGAGTTCTCTGTCTATAAAGTGACTACCAAGCTCTTAATAGAGTCTGCATTTCAACAAAGAAAATTCTTCTCTATATCTTTACGACTAGTCCTATATTAACTACTCCATCTCCATATTACTTTATTCTGAAAAGGTTGATGATTTTTTATATAGTATTTTATTCCGACATGAAACACCTCATGTTTTATATGCTTTCTGAAATTTGACGAAATAAAGTTACATCTAGAGTGTAGATTTATTTGTTTTTCTACAGAAATACAGTTTTCAAACCAAAGTTAACATTGACAAAATGTTGAACTTAGTATAGAAATACATCTAAAACATAAAAATTACAAACCGAAATTCCGCTTTGGAATCTGATATAAAGCTTTTACACTAAAATAAACAATTTTCAATCAAAAATTATAAAGAGTGGATGGCAGCAAAAATCCAGACTGATTTTTACACAATCTTATTTGGGATTACATGTAGAGGATATCAGGCAGTGCTTAACACAAACCTCTAATCCCTAGATAAACCCTTTAATCTCCTAATAGAAACCAGTTTATGTTTTGACCAATGTTGCCAAAATGCTACTTATCTTGTTAATACATATAAATCTTTTCATTTAATGTTTGATCACAGCCCGGCCTGGCATAGAATAAATTATGTGTAAAAAAATTACTTTTTAAAGAATATTTTCTAATCATTTTGTGATTTTTTTTGTTGTATTACAGCCCAGTACAGAATATTATTGTGATGTGTGTTTTAATGGACTTTTGGTGTCTTTCACATCAATTATGTTTACAAAATACTCAAGAATACAGTAGGTAGGCTGGTCTGAGATCATTATAGCTATACTTTTGTTTTATCTGTGACGTTGCAAACTGTACATGTAAAACTGGTGAATAATACTAATAATTGTGCTGGTTTTTCACTCAGACGTAAAGGTTAACTACCAGAGAGTACGCTAACAGCTGCTAAGCCAACCTGTTCCTGGGACAACCAAGATATTTCCGCTGATAAGGCAACATTTATAGTTTAATTGCAAATAGGAGACTTGATGGAAATCAGTCAGTGCTTGGCAGCTACTCCATGGCAAGTGACTCTGAGATTTCTTCCTTCATGACAGGAGAGCTCATTTATTTTATATACAGCCTGGCATATGGCTTAGTTGAAGGTTTATTCACTGGTCCTGAGATATTTTTGCAACGATAAAAGGCAAGTCATAAACAAACTTGTCCATTACATTTAATAACTCCATATTTTCCAACCTCCTAAACAGACTCTTATATCAAATACTGATTTTATTCCCCCTTGTACAGCACTCGGGGTTATGGCATACTGTCTTTATGCAGCCATTTTGGAACACTATTTCAAACAGACAAAAAACACTGCTCATTTCATGATCATGCTAGTTTGACTATTGTTGGAGACATGATATGAGTGGAATATTATTAAACATGACATTAAACATCAGTTACTCATTTAGGCTATCATGTGAAAAATTGAAATGTCACGAACATCCACCTAAATTACCATTAACAAAATAGCAGTTTTGTACTCTAAGTTGTAAATAAATGAGATGTCAGGGTATTTTTCAGGCTATGTGAAAACTACTGTGTATTGTAATGAGGGCATATGCCTAGCAAGGTTTATTTAACACAGCCTGGTCTCTATGCATACATGTGCAGGTATAATTAAAAATCAAAATGCTGCAAAGACTTATATTTGAGCCTAAAGCATGCCATCATATACTCACTAAACTTCACATGATAGTTTTTTAAACATCTCTAAGGCACCTTCAATATTTATCTCAAGAACAACCCAATGTTGACAGATTAATTGCAAAAGAATTATGGATTTATGGATGGTCTTGGATTATTATGGATTTATGGACAGTCTTGGATTATTATGGATTGATGGACAGTCTTGGATTATTATGGATTGACGGACAGTCTTGGAGTATTATAGATTGATGGACAGTCTTGGATTATTATGGATTGATGGACAGTCTTGGAGTATTATAGATTGATGGACAGTCTTGGATTATTATAGATTGATGGACAGTCTTGGAGTATTATGGATCGATGGACAGTCTTGGTTTGTTTGTTTGTTTGTTTGATTGGTGTTTAACGTCGTACTCAAGGGTATTTCACTTATATGACGACGGACACAAATATAGAAAATCACAAACAAATCTGCTTCCCGTTACCCTTTAGCTCTGCGAACACCAGGGCAACAGAAAGCAATTACTTTTCTAGCCTCGCCCACCTGCTCTCTCACAGTCTTGGAGTATTATGGACTGATGGACTGTCTTGGAGTATTATGGACTGATGGACAGTCTTGGAGTATTATAGATTGATGGACAGTCTTGGAGTATAATAGATTGATTGACAGTTTTGGAGTATTATGGATTTATGGACAGTCTTGGAGTATTATAGATTGATGGACAGTCTTGGAGTATTATAGATTGATGGACAGTCTTGGAGTATTATGGATTGATGGACAGTCTTGGAGTATTATGGACTGATTGACAGTCTTCCATTTCATAATTAAGTCAATGTCCAGATATTGGGTGCTATATAATTTATGCGATTAGAACTTCACATACTCCATAACTCAATATCATGTATCCATATATATTATACACATCATATATTAAATACCTAACACAAGCTAATAGATTGTGGTGTGAAATAAGTACATGAGTACTTAGACAATAAAAGCCTACTGCACTTTGTGTATCTTACAAGGTTCCAGCAATAGAGCTTTTATCTAAGCAACATATTGTCCATATTATTAGGTGTCCAAAATTTAGGAAGTCTAACGGTAATGAAGTGAAATACTTACCAGAACAATGTGTCCTGTTGAGATATCCATGCTGGAGGTGACAGGCTCCTCACTCCTGTCAGACAAAGGTAAATAAATCACTTCAGTTTTACAGAATGGGTTAATATTCTCACAGAGACATGCATAGTCCTTAACATGGACAAACAATTCATCACAATAGCCTCTTCCTGCTTGATCAATCAAATCCTCAGTAGCTTTCCGATCAGTTTCTGTTGGTGTTGTAGAGGAACTGGATGTGTTCACACTCGAGGGCGTGAACTGTAAGTCGAACAAATTTGGTGTCGAAAGCGTTCTCATTTTTGAAAATCCTTCCCTGACAAAATTTTTTAGAGCCTCAGTATCCATTGTTAATAATGCTTGTGATTGTTAATATTAATCCCTTACAATTTCATTTGATTTCAAAGGAGAATGCATGTGCATGTATTAAAGTTGCCATCGCTTGTCAGTTTTTGTTTGTTTGTCTGTCTGTCTATATTTACAGGACAAATCAAGTGCTAAATATTCACAAACGTGAATACGAGTCTCCAGTAGGGTCTAATACTTTTTTCCTGCTGGTTTTCAGAGTTTGGGAAGCCATGGATAAAAATCTTCTGGTTTAATATTCACACAGTGTGTATGCACCAAGTCCACAAAATCAATCACATGCACAAATCAAGGCATCAATAAAAACAGGAGCCCAATAAAGCGCTGTCACAAACTTGGCTACATGTATACAGATATAAGTATGGTAATTCCCTAAATACAAGTAAGCAGTCGCTGGATAATGCTGACTGTATGTATATTTATTTCCTCTATATTAATTCAATGGCCTAAACCAGCTTGAAATGTTTAATATTATTATTTGAGGGTGTCAAGAAGGGGTGCCAACAAGTGGCAATAATTAAACAAGGTCCTATTTAATAATGTATGTGAATGTTGAAAAAAAATCAAGTCCCATTAACAATTTCCTCAGTATATATATAATATAAAATCTCTATTTAAAATCTCAACTTTTGACCAAATTTGGTTCCACCTCTCTGTAGCCCCATTGGACAAGGGACCACACAGTAAAAGCTGTTGCCTTATATATTAATGTAGTGTTGTTAAACAGAACTACACAACAGCAATAACAGACCTTATCTACCCAACAATATACTATGTTAAAGTAAACACCCCTACCTGTATATTGTCATGTGTCACTGTTAATTTTTTTTTTACTATTTTAGCAGAACTCTTTTGTATAAATTATTAAGAACATGCACTGCAAAAATAACACTTTTGGCTTGGATTAGTCCCAGCACTGTTGACTAAAGCTAAAGCTTCACATCAAGTTTTTACCTTAACAAAAGATATTAAAAAAACTTGGAAGTAAAAGTACTTCTAAATGCCTCTAAAAATGCTAAAAATACATCTGTGATTCTTCAATGTTATAAAATTTGTTTAAACCCTTTTGATTTTCCCTGTGAATAACATCCTTGAATGCATTTCTTTGCATTTATTTAATCCCATATACATATAGAAACTGATTTCATAAAGAAATATATAATAATAAAATTGTTTTAGAATAATATTTACAATTATTTGTTTTCCTTTCATCTGTTTGATATCGATACAGACTAAACTGCAGCAAAGCATTCTTCTTATCTTAGCCTGAGGGATTCTTATTTGTAATATGTGTTCAAATTTCACAGGCAAATATATTAAATGTGTTCGTAGCCTTACTTGATGTAGAACTGTTATCAGCACTTTTGAAGAAAATTATTTCATTTATTTATTTGATAGTGGTTTTCCATCAGATTATGATCTTAGGTTATATAACTCATATGACTGCTTCCAATCTTCTCATCATTGACAACAACAACAACAACAAGGCAGGATAATTACAATAAGCAAAACTAAGACTCCACACCAGCTAGGGAAAGCTCTGAGAGCACCAGGGCAACAATATTGATTGACTATTGTTTAGCACCATCTTTAAGTATTTCCTTTACACGGCATGCAGTGATGTATTGCTACATTTAATGACACCAGCACACCAAAATGGTAAGTTTTTTTGTTGTAGGAAAATTCCTTTTCTAACTAAAAAAAGGCATCGTCAAGGCTCTATAAACACACTGCCCATAGCCAGATGGTAGGCCTACCAGGAAGCTCCCACCAACCACCCATCATTTGTTACCAAGGCTTTATGCAACTTCTGGTCATGGAACCACAATCACAAAATGTCATCTGATATTTTTACGCTATAGTTTAACATGACGTAATCTTATCGTAAGGTATTTGTTTGTCGTATGAAATTTTGTGAAAGTGGGCCCTGGTCCTCAGAACCTACGGGACAATGATATGAAAAAGAGATTAAGGAATCACTACTTACCAGGAAGAGGTACTGCTCCTGCTGGATGGACTGCGGACCTGTGACTCCGAGACACTCCCGATGCGACCAGCTGCGTGTAGAGGCTCTGGTTTCTCCGATGTCTTGCTCTGCATACGCTGACGACACAGATCCTGAAAATTATATGCCCCAAACATTTCAAATTTGACCTTTTCTTAATATAATTTGCATTTTCTTTGAGTCCTTGACTTATTTACAGCAATTTTAGTTTAATGATGGCATGGCACCAGAAAAGTTGATGAACAGTACATGCCAAAGAGAAAAGGCAGGAACAGAAGGAGAAACATTCGGTTCAACTAAAAAGTTTAATTACACGTTGTTGTCATGTATACAACTTGAGTAGATAAAAATAATGAATCGTGACGCACACCTTTTATTAATGACCAACTCTGCACATACAATATCGGAATAGTTTTATTTTCTTAAATCCTCGAAAAAGCCAGAACAGACCCCAAGTGAGTATTACCTGATAATCTTGAGAAGCTTCGGCTCCCGTGGCTTCTGTGGCGAGCTGAGCTAGCTTATCTTTAGATCGAGAGTGACGCTTCACCAAATACAGGACAACGACACCGATGAGCACCCCAGCGATACAGCCACACAGGACGAACGTCAGCACAAAAAACTTTGGGGATGTCCCATCATCTCCCAGAACTTCAACTTTCACTTGACCATACTGGAATGAAAACAAATAATTTTAAGAATGTTTTTAAAAATTTCAACTTTCTTTGGACCATATTAGAATACATTTTAAAAAATTTGGATTATGTTTTAAAAACTAGTAAAATTACAACAGAATTAAGATGCACATTATCGTTATATTTGGAATGTCTGAAGGCTTCACTGACAGTTGTGACCTTTTTTAATATTGAGAAATTGAGTAAACTGAATGTATCTGAAGCCTAAATCCAGAAAGTCAAATGGCGTTAAATTTCAGAACAATATGGAGGGTGGACGTGGCACCTGCATAGAGTACATGTAACAAGCAGTTTTCCATAGAATAGATGCATTTGACAAGTCTTGATTTATTCAGTGTCTGATACATATCAAATATATTGATTCGGTTCAAATAATTGTCTTTGGAAACAACGGCCTGTGCAGCAATTACAAAAAGCTGACATGTGAGACCTGTTAATATTTATCAAGGTTGTTTGGGCATAAACTCTGAATACTGAATATATTTGATGTCAATGTTCATTTTCATTTTTTTTTTTTTTTACTTTTTCACATAATGGATTTTTTTTATCTTTTTTAATTCAACTTTCTTCTAAAAAAATCTATATTATGATACATTTTTAATGCACTTGATACATCTGGGAATTATATGGAAATAATCTAGAATGAATATCTTTAAACTAACAGAAACTGAAATAAGAGGTAGTGGTTTTGCCGGGTCACAGCTGGTGGGGGTGATTATGGGTGATCATCCAGGGCCTGTTCACTCTCGTGACAAGCTCAAATGACCCGTTTGACATTTCTTGTTGGATAAAGCCATGCTGGAAGATTACAACTAGACAGAAGAACGCTCATACACCTGTCAAATTGCTCATTGTCATAGCAACAGACCAGAGTGGTTAGAACTCGCTTACTTTTGACATTCATAAAAGACAGCCCCAATATATTATTGGACTCATGGTTATACTTGATAGGTATGTATAACGGATCATAGTCACAGATTATCATGAGGTTATTCATCTATCTAAATATGAGGCTTAATAAACAATACTTGGATCAGAGCCTACATTTAAATGAAGTGTCAGAAAACCATTAAATTTATAGGGCAAATCTGTATGGAAGAAACCCGACAAACTGTAGAGGTGATTTAAAAAGTAACAATAATACTGTGTATTGAAATAGATGTGTCCTGAGGCCTTTGAACAGAGAAAATAAATACACTCAGTCGCTAAGAATTTCGTCCATGACAAATCCTTACTTTTTTGCTTGTTGTGACAATATTACAGTATGAAATCCTACAAATTTATGTTTTCTGACAAATGTTGATGCTTTCCAGCCAAAAAGGTCTATTTCTGCCGCTCACAATTTCTAAGTCTTTTAAATAGCTTCCAAAATAGTAATTGTATGGACTTATTGGAGGTGATTTAGGGAATGGGTACACATCTTCATAGAATTGTCAGGTCATTTGTGCAATCAGCACAAATTTTAAATTTGAACATAGAAAAGATAGACAAATGGAAAATATTGACAGGCAATAAATCCTCATAATAGATGATTTATGAGAAGCAGATTTCCCATCCTAGCTTAGACACTGTACATGTCCATCCTTTAACCAAAGGCCAATAACATATTGACATGCACTGCTGTCTGACAACATATACAGTCAAAGTCTTCCAACTTCAAAGGTCTAAGGCTTGTTACAAATGGTAATGACAAGCATTAATGCAATATTCAAAGACTTACAAAGAGTGTAACAATCCAATATTGGTTGCTTAATGGTCATTTGGGGAGGCACATCACACACAAATGATTAAGGGGCTAATGTATTGTATGTGTCATCAGGTTGATGATGGACACAAGTGCCTTCAACCTAACTAGATTTTGTCTACATTTATCTAGGTGATATATACATTGAAGGGCTGCTCAAACAAAATGAACCAGATGTTAGAAAAAAAAAAAAAATTTTAAATTCATGGCTGATGTTCCCCAGAAAATCCTCCCACGTCACTGCCACAGGAGTTATTTCTACTCTCTCTAATATTATAGGACTAATACTAGCCCTGATATACCTGACAAGGCCCTTCATTTTCACAGCCTGCTCGTTAAGGACATTTCTCTGGATGGTTTCACACATCAAGAAAACGAATCCCAACCTCCTTTCCTTTGCTACCACCCATACCCAAGGGCAAGAGAAACCCTTTACCTGGCCTATACTTAAAATTCCTTATTACTTATGTAGGTCTTCAACATATATCATCTTGCTACCACCCATACCCAGGGGCTAGAGGAACCCTTTACCTGGCCTGTACTCAGGATTCCTTATTACTAATACATGTAAGCCCATAATTATCTCACATTTGCCCTCTGTTGCTTAACAGACATATGTGTACATTTTAATAAATGTTTAAATTCCTATAGAAAGACAAGTTAGGAAAGGTTATGAGACTAGGTGAGATACCACTAAGAAACTGTCCTGGTGTTAAAGGTGATGAAAGCCATGTAGTTTCGAAAAAAATCTAGAAAAGTGTTGACTCCTTAAACCCCTGAAGGTCATTCCAGCTCAAAAAGTCGTCTCCATATAATGAAGACTATGGAATCCAGGTGGAAGCCTGGAGTATCCTCAGCTAGACCATTATGCAGGCAAAATGACCGAGTCTCCATGTAGAGGTTTATTTCAGAGGAGTGCCTACTGATAATTACTCTACGCTCAGGCCCCCAAGGGTGTTTTTACAGAGTCGCAACCACTTCTCTACAGCCAGTCCTCAAGATTGCTTAATTGTGCTACAGCAGTTAACGACATGAAAAGAAGAGACCGAGTCAGGTCTTTTAATGGAAAATTGCCCACAATATAAAGATACACTAAGGAAACAAAATCATGACGTTCTTAATATCAAGTTATATATGTAAAAATATGCTAACATACATGCATATATACTTCTGTATATCTTTAAACATGCAGAAAATTTTTTTTGCCTACCGTCAATATTAAAAAATTAGATATAATACGTGATCTCTCACAAATTAATTTCTAATTTAACTCCTATTCTGCAGCTGGGCACCTGTACTATCAATTACAGCTTAACTGTGTAATTTATAACTGAAATTATTACAACACTTAATGTAATTTATCTGTCAACTGATTTTCTCCCTGACAAAGTATGGATGCAATGTTTGATGTATGTCATTTTCTGTTTCCAGTAAGCCATAATTAAACTAGATAAAATCCATGCTAATTTCCAGAGATGTCAGAGGAAATTGTCTTCATGGTAGAGGCTGTCACATGTACGAGTTCTTCTTTCTCTTCCTCATTAATGAAGGTAATGGAAATTCTACCCTGAGGCTGGGAAAGCCCAAATAAATGTAAACTGATACATCGATCAAATTAATACTGACCATCTCAAAGAAATTACTGCTCTTATATGTTTGTTTGTTTGTTTGATTGGTGTTTAACGTCGTACTCAAGGGTATTTCACTTATATGACGACGGATTGTCCA